>PVIH01001769.1:127090-217628 GCA_004025045.1 Sigmodon hispidus | reverse complement strand
GAAAAAAAGTCAAACATGCCCAAGCGGCAAACCACAACCACGGAACAGCTTGGGATCAGAAACACCCTGGACTGACCCTTTGGATCCCACTCCACCTAGAGGAACACCTGACTCACTCTTGAGGGAGGGGGGAAAGAACTGGATTTGGCCAGAAGTGGAGACTGATCTAAGCATTACTGGGTCAGTGGGACCATGGGATCAATATTTTCTTAAATATTTTAGTAGGGTTTTTATTTATGCATGTAAGACATTAGTATTTAATAGTTTTGGATAGTGTCTATAGAAAATGTTTAATGATGCAACCATTTTTATATGCCAATGGATGTTTATTTGCAGATAATATGTATTTATAGTTCAAGGGATTTAATTACAAACCAGAACACACTTAGATGAGACAAGCACTTTCAATAATGTAGCATAATAAAAAAAATCAAACTGAAAATTGTATATACTTCAATATACAAATAGAAATGATAGTGAAAAGAAAAATAAGATCCAGGAAACAATTCTGCTGACAGTGTCCTCAAAATAAAATATCTAGGAATTAATTAAGTCAAAGAAAGACAGGCAAAATAAAAGCAAAGAAGCATAGAATGAGTTATAATTAAAGAGGATACTAGAAGATACAAATATTGAAATATTTAAATATCTTGAAAAACTTTAAGTGTGCATATCTGATAAAAACATTAAGTGTGTGAGAGATATTATTGGGCAATTAATGCGTGTTTGTCACTGTTGCTGAAGTCCTGGACTTGGAAACCAGCATTGAGCCAGGTAAACCACAAGTGTCTGTAAATGTAGATATAGAAGATTTTTAAAAAATCTTTATTTATAAAAGTTGTTCTGATTTCCAGGTTTCAAATAAATGTCTTTAGCTGTAAGTCTGTAATGAAAGATAAGTTATTGATTTTAAAGAAAATTAGAGACTTAGAGTGAAAAATGGTATAAATCAATAGTGACATACACAATACCAAGCACAGAAACTAACCCTGACATTTAGATATTTTTTGAGATTAATCTTTTACAATTAATCTTATGGCATTTCATCTTATTTTAATCCTAGATTTTGAACAAATTAGATATTTTATTTACATCAAATGCTTCCCCAATTTCAATAGATTTTACCATTAAGAAACCACTCTCTTTTATACAGTTTACAAAAATCTTAATGAGGTGTTAATGAGCTGTCAATTTCTAATATATGCTAAAGAGCCAAATCAGTCTGTGAGAAATGCCAGAAAAAAACAATATTAGTCTTCCAACTATGTTCAGATGAATCATTCCTTTTATAAACACATTTATGTTGCACTTTTTGATTCAATATAACATATTAAAAATATTCTTTTAAAATGCTAGATTATTTAACATTATAATCAGTTGGTAAAAAATTAGATGTGAATATATAGTCATGGGTGTTATTATAGTGTCAAGGTTACATACAGAAATACCAATTAACAGTGTTATGATTCAGACAACCTAGAACACCTTTTGGAGTATATCCAGGAGAATTTTGTGCACATGTTCATCCTGAACAGTTAAAAATAAGATTGAGAGCCATGGTATTACTATTTCATGATTGACATATTTTGTAACCAAGTAATTTTCCTAACTATTGAAACAATTCATTTTTTAAAATAATACATCATTCATATACTATGTATTACAGTGAATGTATTTAGGAAGTAGTAATAGCAACAGAATGCTTTTTTCACATAAAGGGACATGATTGAATAACAATAGTGATCTATTTCATGAATGTACACTGATATGAACATTATTAATGGCTGGTAGGTTCATTGAATCTATAAGCAGTAAGTTACATCAAAGGGCATATGGAAATGGTAGAGTTTCCAAAGTGAAGAATTAGCTGGAGATTCTTATGTATTTCCATTATACACCAACAAACATATGTTAATTTCATACAAAAGACAGCCTGTTATCTATAATAAAACTATCTTCCTATTGTTACTCTCAGATGGTTAATTTAAAAACTAAAATTTCTTAAAACATTGCTGAGTATTAATTGGACAGTGAATTAATAGAGTTGCAATTAATTTTGAGATTGAGATGGAATTCTAATTTCATAAGAAATAAAAGACTGTATGGCTTTTAAAAATGTATGATATATAAAATAATTTGAGTTTGTACAAAGGTCAACAACTTGTAAGTTATTTGAGAAAACTTATTAAGACACAAACGAAAAGAACAAAGAATTAAAAATGGGCAAATTTGTAATTAAACCTTTTTTTTCTTCTCCATCCTTTCCTGCTACATAGCTGATTGAATTCTGTTGAAAGCAGAAAGAAAAAATAAAGAGGAAGAGATGGTCATTAACATTTCATTTTAACAAGATTTTGATTCATCTAGGAAACAAGCCATGAGGTCAGCATTTGAAGGACTATTTAATGGCTTGTGATGCTCTTGAGAGATTATGTTTATGATATTCTATAAGATATGATAGCCTACAACAAGTAGACAAGTGATTATTCCAACTTCTGGCATTGGTATATGCACTGAAATAGTGAGAGCAGTATGTTGAGCAGCAGCATTACTTCACTGCCTCTGTTTTCTGAGGAAAGATGAAAGGTGGATTTCAAGATCATTCTGGTCTGACTTTCTTAAACTAAGAACCAATATAAAATCGTTTTCCTATAGGTTGCTTTTGTCGGAATATTTTATCATATCAACTGGAAAAGAGACTGATAGGAAGGAAATGGATGCAGATAGTTCATTTTCTAATCTTTTTTTTTATTTCTTAAATTTTATTTTTTATTTAAAAAAAATTTAATTTTACATACTAACCACAATTCCACTTCCCTCCCCTCCTCCTAATAGCCCCCAGCTTCTCCCTACCCTAACCCTCATCCACTTCTCAAAGAGGGTAAAGACTCCCATAGGGAGTCAATATAGTCTCCATATCAAATAGAGGCAGGACTAAACCCATCCAACATATGAAGGCTGAGCGAAGTATCCCTCTATATGGAATAGGCTCCATAGAGCCAGTTCATGCACTAGAGATAAATCCTGGCCCAGAGGCGAAACAATGTCCCCAAGTCACACACTGTCTTCCACTTTCAGAGTGCCTAGTTCAGTCCCATGCAGATTTCCAAATGTCACTCCAGAGCCCATGAGCTCCCAGTAGCTCAACTCTCTCTGTGGGTTTCCCCATCATGATCTTTACCCCTTTGCTTATATAATCTTTCCTCACTCTGTTTGACTGGACTGAGAGTTTGGGCAAAAATTCTAGGGCTTTATATAGTTTCTGGCACTTATCTTTTTTTCTGATTTAGACATTGTATATAATTCTTAGAAGTAAATGGCATAGTAGCAAATTCATTGGAATTTTAGGACACAAAATGCAGAAGAATAGAGGTTCTAAATAATATCATTGTAAGGAAAGCTGAAGGTTCAATATATTCATACTAAAGATTTCCCCCTCTTTCAATGAAATAAGAATGCTTTTGCTTAAGGACCACTAATGAGAGAGTAAATTCCCTGCCTATCCTTCTGCATTTATGAGACATCGCTCAGGAGAATGTTCACCATATTCATCTATTTGCCTGCAAATTTTAGTAAATCAATTTTTTT
Source organism: Sigmodon hispidus (assembly GCA_004025045.1). Lineage (NCBI taxonomy): Eukaryota > Metazoa > Chordata > Mammalia > Rodentia > Cricetidae > Sigmodon > Sigmodon hispidus. Next base: position 214,040 of record PVIH01001769.1, on the reverse strand, counting down.
TCTTATTGCTGTGTAGTATTCCATTGTGTAGATGTACCTCAGTTTGTTAATCCATTCTTCAGGAGAGAGACACCTATGTTGTTTCTAGGTTCTTGTTATCATAATTGATGCTGCTATGAACATAGTTGAGCTAATGTTTTGGGGGTGTGAATGTGTAAATTTGAGGTATATGCACAATATATGTGTAATAGCAGAATCCTTGGGGTGATATTATAACAAAAGAAATAAAAGGATGCGGAGCAAGGGGAACACTCCTCCATTGTTGGTGGAAGTGTAAGCTTGTTCAGCCACTTTGGAATGCAGTATGGTGGTTTCCCAGAAAACTGAGAATCAATCTCCCCAAGGACCCAGCAATACCACTTCTGGGTGTATACCCTAAAGAAGCACAGTCACACTCCAAAGGCATTAGCTCAACTATGTTCATAGGAGCATTTTTTGTAATAGCAAGAATCTGGAAACAACCTAGATGTCCCTCAACTGAAAAATGGATTAACAAACTGTGGTACATCTACACAATGGAGTACTACTCAGCAGTAAGAAAAAAAGATATCCTAAAATTTGCAGACAAATGGATGGATTTGAAGAATATCCTACTGAGTGAGGTATCACAAACTCAGAAAGATAAACAGGGGATGTACTCACAAGCAAACAAGAAAAAAGCAAAGCATGCCCAAGCTGCAAACCACAACCATTGAACAGCTTGGGATCAGAAACACCCTGGACTGATACCTTGGATCCCACTCCCCGTAGAGGAACACCGGAATCACTCTTGAGTGAGAGGGGAGAAAACTGGATCTGCCAGGAGTGGAGACTGAACTAAGCAATATTGGGGCAGAGTGACCATGGGACTGCCTGCAGCCTGCCCAGGGATGTGATGGGGATTTCTTGAGAAGAAAGAATGACCTGATGTGGTGGGAGGGGGTAGGGACCTTGAATAAGGATATACAAGGTTAGAAAGTGTGACTTCTTTGTTCATAATAATAATAATTTAAAAAAATAAAAAAGCCAAAAAACAATGTGTTTGAGAAAAACTTTATATCACAGAAAAAAAAATTGAAGAGAACATCAAAAATGGAATGACTGCCCACCCTCCTGGATAGGTAGGATCAACATAGTAAAAATGTCAATTCTATCAAAAGCAATCTACAGATTCAATGCAATTCACATCAAAATCCCAACACAATTTTGACAGACCTTCAAAGAATAATACTGAATTTCACCTGGAACAACAGGAAAGCCAGGATTGCCAAAACAATTTTACTCAAAAATGAACCTTAGGAGACATCACCATCCTAGACTTCAAGTTATACTATAGAGCTACAGTAATAAAGACAGCCTGGTACTGGCATAAAATCACAGTTGTGGATCAATCAAATAAAATTAAATATCCCGACATTAACCCAAAAAAACTATGAACACCTAATCATTGACAAAGAGGCCCAAAATATTCAATGAAAAATAGATAGTATCTTTAACAAATGGTGTTGGCATAGCTGGTTGGTAGTGTGTAGATAAATGCAAATAGATCCAAGCCTGTCACCCTGCAAAAAATTAAAATCCAAGTGGATCAAAGACTTCAACATAAACCCAGTCACAGTGAAACTGATTGAAAAGAAAGTGGAAAATATCCTCCAACGAATTAGAAGAGGTGACCACTTCCTAAATATAACACTATTACCATAGACACTAACAATAACTATCAATAAGTGGGACCTCTTGAAACTGTGAAGCTTCTGTAAAGCAAAAGACAAAGTCAATAAGACAAAATGACAGCCTAAAGAATGGGAAAAGATTTTCACCAATACTGTAAGTGACAGAAAACTGTTCTCTAAAATATATTGATAACTCAAGAAAGTAGAGCACAAAGACTTAACCCAATCAAAAAAGGAGGTTAAGAAATAAAAAGGGAGTTCTCAGCAGAAGAATTAAAAATGACTGAAAGAAACATGAAAAAGTGCTCAACATCTTTAGTTATCAGAAAAATGCAAATCAAAACAACTTTGAGATACCATTTTATACCTGTCAGAATGGCTAAAATAAAAGACACAAATGAGAGCTTGTGCCTCAGAGGTTGAAGAGGAAGGGGAACACACCTCCATTGTTGGTGGGAGTGAAAACTTGTTCAGCCACTCTGGAATGCAGTATGATGTTTTCCCAGAAAACTGGAAATCAACCTCCCCAAAAATCCAGCAATACCACTACTGGGCATGTATCCTAAAGATGCACATTCACACTCCAAAGGCATTAGCTCAACTATGTTCATAGTGACATTACTTTAATAGTATGTACCTGGAGACAACCTAGATGCCTCTCAACTGAAGAATGGATTAACAAACTGTTGTACATCTACAAAATGGAGTACTACTCAGCAGTAAGAAAAAGTGATATCCTAAAATTTGCAGGCAAATGGATGGATTTGGAGAATATCTTCCTGAGCAATTTATCACAAACCCAGAAAGATAAGCAGGGGTATACTCACTCATTAGTGGACTTTAAACAAAAACTAAGGTTGTCCAAGCTTCAAACCATAACCACTGAACAGCTTGGAATCTGAAACACATTGTACTTGCATGGTGGAGATCATTCCCTCCAGAGGAACACCTAACGCAGTCTTCATGTTGGGGTGAGAAAAGAGGATCTGTCTGGAGTGGATGCTGAACTAAGCCACCTTGCGACCTTGGGACCTACTGCCCTTGCTGGAGAGGAGATAAAGTGATGGAGAGTAGAGTGAATTACTGGGAGGGGCAGGAGGGGGAAGAGTGTCTCAACAAGGAGATACAAAGCTAAAAAGTATGTTTTAATTCATAATAATAAATAAATAAATAATATTTTAAAAAGATTGATAAGACAAAATTGAATGTGTGTATAAATATGGTATTAATAAATTGACATTTTGTAAATTTGCCTCAAACTACCAGGGGCTAACCTAGGCACTGCATACATGATACAAATGTGTAGCCCTGTCCTCTCATGGGACTCCTAATATTGGGAACAGTGGATGTCTCTGATTACTTTTTAAGCTTTTGAGACCCTACAACTCATACTGGGTCATCTTGTCTGGCCTTCATACATGGAAAAGTACTTAGTCTACACGCCAAAGACTTGTAGATTTTACTATTCTTAATTTTTGTGAAAACATGCTATGTTTAAACTTGCTATATTATGAACTCTTCAAATGGCAGTATTTGGGACTATTTGTGTTTTATATACATACTCAATTATATATCCTGCAAATACAAAATTATACAACTATAACAAAATAAACTTATTCCTTTCTCTCCACCCCTTTTCCCATCTACCACTGTGATAATCAGCATTATAAGTATTCATCTTAAAAAACAATGAGGTATTGCTACTTTGATACTTTACAACTGCTTTTCACAAATATATTAATAATTGATGTCACAATATACCAAAGAATGTGTTTGTGAAAGTAGATACTACTGTATAATTTATTGACATTTCCTTCTTTTCTAAAATTCAGTTTTGAGTTTATGTGTCCATACTAAAATTTTCATATTGATTCATTCATTAGTGGACAATTTGATTCTATATTTAAACATGAGAGTTTTAATTTTTGTAGTACTCACCAGCACTGATTTTAAGTTGGTTTTTGATTGTTGCAATTCTCATGCATATGAAATGATATATCATTAGAGAATTGAATTACATTTCCCTCTGGCTCAGTGATATTAAGCCATATTTGGTACCCTACTGGAGGCTAGTTTAATCTTCCATGAAGAAATGTCTTCTTGGGGCTGGAGAGATGGCTCAGCGGTTAAGAACACCGTCTGCTCTTCCAGAGGACCCGGGTTCGATTCCCAGCACCCACATGGCACCTCACAACTGTCTGTAGTTCCAGTTTCAGGCAAACACCAAGGCAAATAAATAAATAATAAATAAATAAAGTTTTTTTTTTTAAAAAAAAAAAGAAATGTCTTCTTAAGACTTTTTAAATCTGGTATTTATTGTCATGTTAAAGTTTAAGAATTCTTAATTTTTTGGGACATCACATACTTTCAAAATTAATTCTATGCATTATTCTCCCTTTGTATCTTGACCCTCTTTCTGCTTTAACAGAAATTTTGATGAATTTTTAATTCATAAAATCTAATTTGAATATCTTCTTTTGTTTTACTGGCTCTTCTGTGACTTTTCTGAAAAAAAAAAATCAAAGTAAGTTTAATCAGAAAAACCTTTTCCCTATTTTCTACCTAGGCATTTGTGGTTTGAGGTCACACATGCAGATCTTTAATATACTTTGAAAAAATTATTGTATGCTGTATTAGAAAAAGCTCCATGTTTAGAATGATCATTCACATTTCCCAGAAATGTATGTTGGAAACATCACTATTTACAATTTGATTACAATTTGAGTACTCTCTGTACGCCTGTGAAAATTATTTGTTATTTATGTAATGGTATACTTTAGACCCAGTAATCTGCCACACCGGTTTTGTTTTCTGTCTTTGTCATCTCCCACTTCCTATCAAGCAATGCAGACAGTAAATATGCTACATTGTTTGTTTAGCTCTTTCAATTTTTTTTTTTTTTTACAATTGAGATTCTAGTTTGCAGGAAAAAAAATGCATGTGTATGCTTTTGAAAATGATCACTTTTATCCTAAGAATCACATGTAATTTACTTTCCTCAATGTCTATTATGATGTATGTAAAATGAACTTGTTCCTGCATAATTTGAAACAAATAATTGAATTAAGAACAATTGAAATTAATGATTTGAAAAGAAGACAATCATGTTCATTAATTATTGAGTAATATGATAAACTGAATTATGCATTTTAAGTATTATTAATATGATATTAATTTTTGACTCAAATATTCTGTAAAATAAAATAAGGTTATATCTTGGACTATGTATTATACCTCTAACTGCCAAAAGTCCTCCACAATGTGACAAAAGCTATTTAGTTAAAGAACATGAAAACACAAAATAGATTTGAGTCAGCAAAACGGGCCACATGGCTGAGAAATCCTGATGCACTTCTTTCCATTAGTTCCCCATTGAATAAACTGAAATTTAAATTACCATCTTCAAAGCTTAATTTATTTTCTTAGTCAAGCAGTTAGCCACATTTATAGAGGCCAGAGTCTCCTAGGAAGGGAAAGGGCTGACCTCAGCAATGCTGTGAGGAGACAGGGATGAAAGTGAATGTAAAGCTCTATTTAAAATGCTAATGCAAGATTATTCAAATTGTCTTTTATTATTGAATAAAATTGTACATGTTAGTGCAGGTATATCAATTTAAACTATAATTTATCACTTACTTTGTTGATTTACTTGATCACCTAGATTTACAACTCTACAAGTTAATGTAAACTTTGTTAGGAAAAAAGGAGGTCCTGTTAGATGGTTTCCTTATTATTTTAGCTCTTTCATAGAGAATTAAGAATAATTTATTATATAAAAATTATATGTATGTATTTATATGAATATCTATAATAGATTTTAATTAAAAAGATTATTGAAGAATTTTAGGATTATTCAGAGGTCAGATATTAAAGATCTCATGTAATACAACAGTTCTTCCTAGTAAGTATTCCTTATAGTCAGCTCAATTTATATTTCATTCCTTGTATTAAAAGGAAACACTATTTCTTGACATATGCCTCTAATGACTGTAAAGACATTTCTCTTAGATTAGCCTGCCTAAGATTGCATGTAGGAGGGTTTTCTCAGTGTAGAAGTGAAACACCCTTGGAATGAACTTGCTTTAGGGAGTGAAAGAAACCTCATAAAAGAAATAATTAACCTAAAATGTAATTTTCAAAAAGCTTCAGTTGATATTGTGGAGAGCTTAGAATTTTCTATAAAATTTTTATATAACCCTGCCTTAAGAAGAGGTGCTCATTCCTGACATAATCTACTATCCAGTCCTAGAAATTGGGGAACTTCTGAGGATGTTGTATGGCCACCACAGAGTAACTATTTTATGCACAACATGTTACTGTGGTGTAATGGCTTTAGAAATATTGAGGAATCTGAAGCATCTTGTACTCGCAACTTGGAGCCCATTCCCTCCAGAGGAAAATCTGACCTAGTCTTGATATTAGGATGCGGAAATTGGACTTGCCTGGAGTGAATGCTGAACTAAGCAACCTTGGGACCTTGGGAACTCCTGCCCTTGCTGGGGAGGAGATAAAGAGATGGGGAAAAGAGAGAGTGACTGGGAGGGGAGGGAGGAAAAAGAGTGTGAACAAGGGGATACATGGATAAAAAATGAGACTTTATTCAAAAATAAATAAAAAATCAAAAAATGAGAAATATTGAACATCTTGAAAAACAAAAGTTTCAATATTATAATCAATTTTTTCTCAACTCTTAGTCTACTAAATTCATGGTGTTTTGAAAAAGAATTAAAATAATCAAACTCATGATTCTAGTCAATCTTCTATCTTAAGAAAGCATTCACAAAGCTTTCTGGGTAGAATTCTATATCCTATCTTTTAATTTCAGTAGTGTCCCAGAGTAAGTAATGTCTACTAGTATCTGGAGATGTTTTCAAATGTTTTTCATTTGAGATTTTTCTCAACCTATGCTAATGTCTCCTTGGATAAAATATTCAGACTATAATTTCTCTTGATAAATACAAAATAAATAAAGAAAAAAGAAAAAAATATTAAGACTATAATTTCTCATGTCCAATAGCACTGGATTCTGTATAATTTTCAAATCATAGAAGAAAAGTTGTTCGTTGAACATTTTTCAAGGAGCTTCAAGAATTGCCCTAACAAGCTGATCCTTCCTTCTTAATTTTGTTAAATTAATATTATTTCTTGTCACATGATTTCTTGTTCCCTCATGACACAAACTTTAAACCAAAAAAACAACAAAAAACAGAGCATAAATATCCATAATTTAGTGCTATTGTGAATATTGTCATACCCTATTTTCCATTGCTGTTTAAGAATAAGCATTTTAAACCTGAATTTCTTTGTGCCTATAGGAGCTTTATTTTTAATGCTTTTTCAAATCATTAACATTTGGGTGATTCAATATTTGATGCTTCATTTTCTCTACATATATTCCTATAAAAAGATACTTGATGGAAGAAGATGGATTGTAGATAATGGTGTCTGCCACTCAGCCTGATAACATGAGTTCAGACCCCAAAACCCACATGGGGAAAGGAGAGAATGGATTCTTACATCTATTTTTTTTTTTTGCTGGTTGCATTTTCTTGTTATGGTATAGTGTTAGAAGAGGTCTTTTATCAAGAAAGAAAATACATAAATAATTCTCTGATATCAGTGTTGTTTAACAGGTCAAGATCAGCAAGAACAAACCTAGACAAGAAGCATGTTTGTAGTTGTTAGCATTGTAAGATTTCAGATGTCCAAGTAACTACTTGACCTACTGAATGGAAGTGATATATATATATATATATATATATATCCATATTTCACCAGGATTTTCTACATTTTAAACCATTTAAATACCCCGTCTGTCTCTCTTATAAAATTGACTGTATGGCTGAGAACTTGTATTCTCATGTCTATCCTCACAGTTGTAAAGCTAATAATGTGGCATGAGGTCCCTGCCTTCCTCACAGCATAATACACAACCTAGCATAAATATGATGACCCCATTGCATGTGGTTATGTTGAGTACCTAAGAAATCTTGAGTAGTTTGACTTACCTTTCTAAAAAATAACATGGTGTTCTTTCTTTACTCTACAAACCAAGAAAGTTTTATATGGTTCAAAGCGAAAGGTTAAGTAAAAGTCTGTTACATAAAACATAAAGTGTTCGAAAACATGGTGTCTCTTTTTTCCCTTTTTTATTATTATGAATAAAAAAGTCATATTTTCTATCCTTGTATATCCTTATTCAAGGTACTTTCCCCTCCCACCACATCAGGTCATTCTCTCTTCTCCACATCTCCCCATTCCTTCCATGGGCAGGTGGTCCCAAGGTCCCAATATTGCTTAGTTCAGAATCCACTACTGTGAAATCCAGTTTTCTCCCCCCAACATCAAGACTGAGTCAGGAATTCCTCTAGGGGGAGTGGGATCCAAGGTATCAGTCCATCCTGCCTCATTAATTCTCACTTCATTTCATATTTAAAAAAAAAATCAACCCACAAAAGAAAGCATAGCTTTTTACAGTGAATATGTATGTAGGAAAATTAAGAAATTTAGTGCAAACAGTTACACATATTTATTAGAATTTGGGGGTTTCAGAGTATGCATACCTTCAAAGAGATATAACAAAATTTTTCTTTCATATTAAAGACATATGCATGAACAGAAGATATTGTTTTTAACAGTTCATAAGCTTCTGCTGTTTTTATACTATCTGAAGGCTGTATCATCTTTTAATGTCAATGCAGTTAGTTGCCATAGAGATTATGATGATGTCACTCACTATTCATGTCTGGAAATAAACAACAAGAACAGATGGGCATTTGAGATTGAACGACAGAGTTTTAACTCTTTTTTTTTTTTTTCAAAACAAAGAAAAACATGCTGAAAATCAAACATAAAAAAGTATCTTGCCCAGAATTGAGAATTAAGCAATGTTTTCACAGTTAGCCATTCAGTTTACTAGGCCACAATAGTGAGAATAAGAGGAGAATTAGTGGAAAATTTGTAGAGCAAAGACAGAAACAGGACTCTACCAGAACTAAAACTACAAAGCATATAACTGAAAAAATTCAAAATAAAAGTGAAAATATTTATGAAAATAGGGAAGGACTGGAAAAACAGGCAACTGTCCACTGACATGGGCAGTATCTGGAGCCTCAAGGAGAGGCATCAGACTGTTTCTGTGCACAGACTGGCACTTCCGAGCCCATTCCCTCCAGAGGAACACCTAACCTGGATGAGGAAATCAGACTTGCCTGGAGTAGATGCTGAGCTGATCCACCTTGGGACTTCTTGCCCTTTTGGAAGAGAGTATGGGAAGATGAGGAGGACAGGAGGTACTAGGAGGGGAAAGGGAGGGGGAACAAGGGGATACATGGGTAGAAAAGACTTTCTTTTATAAAAAAAAAAATGAGGACTGGAGAGATGGTGCAGGGGTTAAGAGTGCTGACTGTTCTTACAGTGGTCAGGAGTACAATTTCCAGCAACCACATGGTGGCTCAAAACCACCTATGATGACATCTGCTACCCTCTCCTGTGTACTGTGTACAAAATAAATAAATATTTAACTTAAGAAAAATACAAAATGTCATTTTGCATGATAGCATATGCTAATAAGTACCACAATAATGGCTATAAAGATAGAAAATAGTATTACAAATTGCATCCTAGATACAGTGCTACAAAATTGCTTCAACATATATATATATCTATATAATTCTTGTTTTTCACTGTAAAATAATCTCTGTGAGTTAATATCTATTCACAATTTTTAACATATATCCTTTAAAGTGTTTAAGCATATGTATTCAGGGCCTATGCTAAGTCCCTATAAGGCAAATTAGAAAAACAAAAACAAAAATAAAAGCTACATACATTCTAATAAAATGTTATTTCCCAGAATTTCTTACCAGAACGGATGTTAAAATGTTGAAATACCTCAGAGGGGGCACCAGATCTCACTATAGCTGGTTGTGAGCTACCATGTGGGTGCTGGGAATTGAACTCAGGACCTCTGGAAGAACAGCCAGTGCTCTTAACCTCTGAGCCATCTCTCCAGCCCCTTGTGCAACTTGCTGGAACATTGCATCATGTTCCCCAGATGCTAATTAGGTGCTGAGTAGTGACCTATCCAATGTGATCCCTGATTATGCTAATTTGGCACTCCTTACCACCTATCACCAGCTATATGCTAATGAGGCATTACTTTGGACCTATCACCAACCATATGCTAATGAGGCATTACGTTGGGCACCAATCATATAGCTACACACGGCCCAGCTTCCCTATATAAGCAGGCTGCATTTCAGGCATGGGGTCTTTCTTCCACCATTCTACCTCAACTGAGCTGTACTCCAATAAAGTGTGATCCGAGAAGAATTGTGCATGTGGTGACTCATCATTCTGCAGGCCAGAAAGCAGCTCACCACACCCCATATTTTTCTTTGCCCTGTTACTAAACTGCAGAAAATACTAATAGTTTTATAGTCTCTATGCAATTACAAAATGGTAATAAAATCTAACTTGTGAGAGTTTATTTCACTTATTATAAAAATTCATAATTTATATTGTTTTAATATAATTAAAGTTAAGCATTAATTCACCGAGTCTAGATACTCCCATATCTAGGAAAATATTTTCTGTGGGAAAGTAAGCGTCATGATGACATTATGCATTTGTTCATTTATTCCATGGTAAAGACGTGAGGAAAAAGAAAGTAATTTTTAGTAAAGAAAGTTTGTGCTGAAGAGATGGTAAAGCAATTAAATGTGCCACTAACTCTTAACATTCATTAGTTGACTGAAGCTCTTTGTATCAGATTGAGAACGTCTCATATTCCCCTAATCTACTTTGTCATGATTATATTTGTTTTACTTTCAGCTTTATTTTAAGTTATCACTTTGGTGAGATTCCATAAGTATAGTTCTGAAAAAGAAGGACACAGAATCTCACATCAAACTCTAGATCTTCTGACTCTTAAATTTTTTTTCACCTGTTTTTCTGACGTGTTCCTTAAGCCTTTACTGAAGTATTGTTTTGTAAATGTATTCACTGGGACTAGGCTCCACAGTTCTGCATTTAATTTTCTGTAATGATTTTTATCTGGTGCAAGAAGAAGAAGAAGAAGAAGAAGAAGAAGAAGAAGAAGAAGAAGAAGAAGAATTCTTTAATGAGTATATACATCATTTATATTTGGGTATAAATATATGTTTTAAAATACAATTAAAATTATGTTGATTTGTAAAGTGGTGGGTAAAGGTTCTCCTCCAAAATCTTTAAGTTCACTCGCCCTAAGTAGTTGGATAGTTTCCAGATGCACATATAATTTTCTTTTTGTTGAGAAAGTATTAAATTCAAGTAATGAAATATTGGTCACCACTATAGTAAGGGTGCTACTACTACACTTTTGTTATCATGCTGATCTTTGTTGTAGTTCATAGGTATCATGGATGGATAGGACTGTTGGTTTTCTCCATTCTTGGAAACTTGCATACATACATATGAATATCATTATTCAGACTGAGAGGTTATAATTAGAATTGCTAAAATCAGTAAAACAGGTGATATCTCAACCATTATTTGGGCATTTGTCCAAAGGATGCTTTATCCAAGGACAAAGACACTTGCTTAACCATTTTCATTGCTGTTGTATTCATAATAACTAGAAATTGGAGATACACTACACATTATATCTAACAGAAAAAAATAGATTTTAAACTGTGGTACATTTAAATAATGTAGTATTACTCTGCTATTTAAAAGAATGTCAACATATATGATGCAGACAAATAGATGGAACTAGAAAAAATCTTTTATGTAAGGTATCCCAGGCCCAGAAAGTCAAATATTGTATTATCCACTTATATGTTGATATTACCTTTTAAGTAAATGATACCCAAACTACAATTCATAGAACCATAGATGGTAGGTGTAGATAAGTGGCTAGAAGAAACATAGATCTTCTTAACAAAGTAAAAACAAATAATAGATTTGTTATTTAAGGTTATGAATTAGCAGTGTTTCTGATGGGGGAGGCAGAAAGAATGGAGTCTGTGGGAAGGAATACAGAGAGAAAGCTGAAATTCATGAGTAATTTCTGGCAGTATAGAAATCTTGTACAGCAGGAGCTTTCTAAAATATATATGTATATGAATGTGATCTAAATAAAATTACAAAATAATTTGAGAGACAGAGTTATCCAATGAAGTTTACAATACCAGAATTAGGTTACATCTAATTCAGCTTTTGGCCAGAGAGTCACAGAAATACCTCCCAAAATCCAGGATTTTGCCAAGACTATAGCTTGTTCACCATAAATTCGTAACAAGGCCCCTTGGATGAAGACAACATATACTAAACTCATTAAATATCGAGAAGCTGAGCTGATATCCAGATAGATCCTTTACTACTCTGTTTCATCATTTTTTTTGTAGAGAAAGGCATTCTGCAAACAAAGAGAAACATAAATAACAAGCTTGAAGAAATCTTTCATTCAAAATGTTATACTACCTACACAATATCATATGCCAAGAGTGGCACAAAGTTTCTGGGACTAAACAGTTAGTTAATAATCTGACATAAGGCCTACTCCAGAACATGAAACTCAAAACTAGCATTGCATAGGTGACCAGTAACCTGAGGCTAGATAGTCCATGGACTTATAATAAAATCAAATAATGTTAGGATAAAAACAAGAAAATAAAATATACTGAAAAATGACTCCTAATGATCTTCTACTATTCTGGTAGATCTGTTTCTTGATGGGCCATCATCATAGAAGCATTCTCCTACAAAATATGGGAATCACTGAATAGGCCTACAGACAGACATTTCACAGAGCAATCAGCTTGGAACAATCAGCTCTAAATGAAATATGTCAAACAAATCATTCTCCACCAAATTCAGTAAAATGTATTAAAAGGAAAGTAAAAAGAAGGTAAGGTCCAAAGACAAGAAGAACATTTAGAACACTAAGAAACCAAGTACCACTCAATTACCATGAACAAAGTTAATATGACCTTACAGACACTGAAACAGCATGCATAAATCTGAACCATGTCCTCTGTGCTGATATTATGGCTTCCAATGACTATGTGTACAAATGAGTAGGTCTTTGACTTTTGAGCCTTCTTTTAAATAATTTTACTTTTGTTGGCTTTTTCTTGTCCAACTTCAATGTGATAGATTTTATTTTATCTTACTATATTTTACTTTGTAAAGTTCAAAAATTTAATGCATGTATGAATGAATGAATGAAAATCTAGCCATGAGGATAAAGGTTAACAGATGAACTGTCATTTATACCTGCTGTGAGAGGTAAAATAAAAATTAAACTCATCAATAGAGTAATGATGGGTGTATCAACCACTGCAGGGAATAACTCGTGTTCAGGTAGTTAACGAAAATGTACTGAACCTCACAGTATTTTGTTTGTTTGCTTTGCTTTTAATGTCAAATTTATTTGGTTGGAGGGTACTTTTTGGCGAATGTTGGAATTTCAATCTTGTTTTCTTGTTTCGTGGTGTCTTCTTGTTATATTAGGGTTTTATATTTTCATATTTTAAGGAAAATATTAAATGATGGAGAAAAGAGCAAACAGTTAAAGATTTGCCTATATTTAATTTTAAAAATTAAAACATGTATTAACTTTTTGTAACATTATTTCTAAAATTATAAGATAATATAATTAATCAGGAGGTTATTTTGTAAGAAAATGAAGAATTTATTTTCCTTGATAAGAGGTATCAATATCCTGTGCTGAAATCATATGGCTTATGGATGTGGGAAATTTCTCTGTCCTGTGCATTAATTGGAGTATTATATAGTTATTTTCTTTAATCATTATTTAACTTTCATTTCTTTTTTCACAGATATTCCACAACCACTTTATTTTGGTCCTGTTTTTTTTTTATTATTTTATCCAGTGTAAAATTCTCAGTCTAAGTCATGTGCGCCAAGGAATGAAGTATTATCTACTTCCCCAGCTCTGTACCTGTTTTTCAAACATGAGTCTCAGTTAAGTCAAACTATGTCAATTCTAGTAAGAAACACAGAAGTTGATGAGAATTGAGAGTTTATAAAGACCACTAAATATAGGGTTTGTAAAATGTTCTACTTATCATCTATGCACATCTCATCTCTTTCAATGAAGCAGCATGGAGGAATATGCAGTGTACTTGAATTTTGTTTTATGTACATAATATATGAAAATATATAAAAAGATGACTTTCTTAACCATAACTAATATTCTTTAGTGAGGAATTAAACATGTATTTAATGTTTAATTGCTTTTAATTCTAAAATGACTCAGCCATCTACCTTTTAAAAAAAATAAATTTGGTGATAAAATATTAAGAAATGATTCTAAGATTTACATTGTCCAGAGTCTCTGGGGCTCACAGTTATTTCTTTTGGATATTGAAACTGAAATATATAATGTTTCTTTTAGTGATCCAAAATGAGTATTGGTTGTAAGATTGATTATTCTGAAGACAGTTGTTGTATGAGGTTTCTGGCCCAGACTTTCAGGCCTATCCTTGAGGTTCAGACCTGCCCTCAGTCCCACTGCCACTTAGTACCAAATAATCACACAAAGGCTTATATTAATTTTATGCTGATCGACCTAGGGCCCAGGCATCTAACTTGCTCACTTGTTACCCTTAAACTAACCCATGATTCTTACCATGTTTAGCCTTGCAGCTCAGTACCTTTGTTCAGCAACATTTCAACTTCTTTCCTCTGTGTCTCCTGGCAGACAGTATTTATCTAATGAATTAATTTTCCAGACTCTCTCTCTCTCTGTCTCTTTCTGTCTCTCTAGCTCTGTCTCTGTCTCTCTTACACACGCATACACACACACACACACACACAGAACATTAATATTTGAAAGTTGACAATTTTCTCTTTTCCTTAAGGTATTGATTGTCTCCTAAGTTCACTTTCTAACTGCTGAATCTCCTTTTTTTTACCTATTTCGTTAAGAATGAACACACTTTCAATTAATGACAAACTTTGCCTGGACAGAGCAACACTAGCAGCAGCATGGAAGGGTATGCAGTGTACTTGAATTTTATTTTTTGTACATGTAAGGAAATTTATAAAACAATGACTTTCTTAACCTTAACTCATATTCTTTAGTGAGCAATACAATGTTTAATTGCTTTTAATTCAAAAATGACCCAGTCATCTACCTTTTTTAAAAAAAATAATTTTGGGGATAAAATATTAAGAAATGATTCTAAGATTTACATTGTCCAGAGTCTCTGGGGCTCACAGTTATTTATCTTTTTTTTTGGATATTGAAGCTGAAACATATAATGTTTCTTCCAGTGATCCAAATTGAGCTCAGTATTCATACTTTCCTTATTTTACCTCCCTTTTCCTACAATCACTACACCTAAATCATTTGATGAGCATCTAATCTGAGCTAATAACAATTTCTCTATGTGTATATTTATCAAAATAAATAAATAACACTCACCTCTATCTTTTCCATTTACTCTTTCGACATTCTTTCTCTCATAATTCCAATAAACTGCAGCAATGTCTTACATCACTTCCAAACAGTATACTCAAATCTAATGTTTTATGTAATTATTTTAGAAAATGTGATCCAAGAGTTGATGAGGTCAGGAAAGACTGACATCAACAAACTATGGCTTTCTTAAAAGGAATTATTAGTGGGATTCTTCTTTTTTCCCTTCTACCAAGTGAACTTCAAAGAAATCACTAACCAGATGTCTTCACCTTCATCAGCTTCAGATCTTCATCTATAATAGAGGTAAATGTATTTCTCATCTTTATGAATTACAAATTCTGAGATATTTTTACCAAAATCACAAATCAGTTTCAGACATCTTTGTAGATTTCATTGTGAATATTTTACAATTGCTTATAGCTGTTTCTGCTACCATATTCTTTGGTGAAACTCCAAAATTTTTTCAGTACAAACCCCAACAATGTCATTCTTATAAATAAAACTCTGAATATTCCTACATAAAAGTTTTTACATAAATTTGTTTTTTCTTTCATTTTCCATCATTATGTGGATTTTTATTACTCTCTTTTCTTTTTTTTTACTATGAATAAAGTCTCATTTTTTTCTGTCACTCACAACCTCGCCAGCAAGGAAGATGCAGCACCGGATCCTTCTCTCTGCAGTTTATTCGGGTCCTTTACAATCTGGTTTCTTCTCACAAACGACTGACTGACTGACTGACTGACTGACTGACCCCGGGGGAATCCTGCTCTAAGCTAAATACCCTCAGGGCATCCAATCCAAAATAGCCACTTGGGCATCACCAATAGGCTCAGATACACGGAAGCAAGCCAGATCCTTGGCCTAGCCAAATATGGAGTTGTATACCAGGGAGAGTGCTCAAAGCCAGTGCCATCTTATGGTGTGGCTGTACGCACCTCTCTACATTTTTCTTTTTTTATTTTTTATTTATCAAGAAAAACAGTAAATTGAATTTAAAATGCTGATAAGTTAACAATAACTATAAAGAAAATAAAAATCATAGGCATGACTTATCAAGGATGATAATGCAAATAATTTGCTACACATAATATTACTTTGTGTTCAGCTTTCCCTCTGGATTTTTTTTTCCTATCCCTGTATATGCCCATTCAAGGTCCCTTCCCCCTCTAGCCACATCAGGTCCTTTTTTCTTTCTCCACAACTACCCATCCCCTCCCTTGGAAGGCTGCAGACAGTCCCATGGTCCCACTGATCCAATAAAGCTTATTTCAGTCTCCACTCCTGGCAAATCCAGTTTTGTCCCCCCTTCCTCAAGAGTGAGTCAGGTGTTCCTATAGGTGTAGTGGGATCCAATGGGTCAGTCCAGGGTGTTTCTGATCCCAAGCTGTTTAGTGGTTGTGGTTTGCAGCTTGGGCATCTTTCTTGTTAGTTTGCTTAGAGACCACTAATGAGTGAGTACATACCCTGCTTATCTTTCTGGGTTTGTGATACCTCACTCAGGAGGATATTTTCCAAATCCATCCATTTGCCTGAAAATTTTAGGATATCATTTTTTCTTACTGCTGAGTAGTACTCCATTGTGTAGATGTACCACAGTTTGTTAATCCATTCTTCAGTTGAGAGACATCTAGGTTGTTTCCAGGTTCTTGCTATTACAAATAATGCTGCTATGAACATAGCTGAGCTAATACCTTTGGAGTGTGACTGTGCATCATTAGGGCATACACCCAGAAGTGGTATTGCTGGGTCCTTGGGGAGATTAATTCTCAAATTTCTGAGAAACCACCATACTGCATTCCAAAGTGGCTGAACAAGCTTACACTCCCACTGACAATGGAGGTGTGTTCCCCTTGCTCTGAGTCGTCTCCAGCATAGGCTGTCATCTGTGCCTTTTATCTTAGCCAAGCTAACAGGTGTTAGGTGGTATCTCAAAGTTGTTTTGATTTGCATTTCTCTGATGGCTAAAGATGATGAGCATAAAGTCTCATTTTTTATCCACATATCTTCTTGTTCAAACTCTCTTTCCCTTCATGCCCCTCCCAGTCACTCTCTCTCTCCTATCCCCATCTCCTTATCTGCTCCTCAGCAAGGACAAGAGATTCCAAGATCATAAGGTGGCTTACTTCAGCATCCACTCTAAGCAAATCCACTTTGCTCATCCCAAAATCAAGAATGGGTCAAGTGTTGCTGTGGAGGAAATGGGCTACAATTGCCTATCCAAGTTGCTTCCTTCAGATTCCAAGCTGTTCAGTGGTTGTAGTTTGCAGCTTGGCTATGCTTTGCTTTTGGTTTAAAGTCCACTAATGAATGATTACACCTCTGCTTCTCTATCTGGGATTATGATACCTCATTCAGGAGAATATTTTTTGTATCCATCAATTTGCCTGCAAATTTTAGAATATCATTTATTCTTACTGCTGTGTAGTACTCCATTGTGTAGATGTACCACAGTTTGTTAATCCATTCCTTGGTTGACAGGCATCTAGGTTATTTCCAGGTTATTACTATTACAAATAATGCAGCTATTTTTCAACTATCTAAATTATAGATTTTAGGTCTCTGATAATTATGCATTTTCTTTTTGCCTGAGACAGTGGATTAGAAGAGAGATTGACAAACTTCATCTGTATCTTCACTGTATACTCTCAGAAGTCATTTGCTCTATTTTCTTTTCTTTTCCTTCGTTTTATTATGAATAAAGAAGTCACATTTTCTATCCTTGTATATTCTTATTAAAAGGTCCCTACGCCCTCCCATTACATCAGGTCATTCCCTCTTCTACAAATCTCCCAATCCCCCCATTGGCAAGCAGGCCCAATGTCCCAAGTCCCACAGTCACAATATTGCTTAGTTCAACCTCCACTCCTGGCAGATCCAGTTTACTCCCTGAACATCAAGACTGAGTCAGGTGTTCCTCTAGGGGGAGTAGGATCAAAGGATTCATTCCAAGGTGTTTCTGATCCCAAGCTATTCAGTGGTTGTGGTTTGCAGCTTAGGCATGCTTTGCTTATTTATTTATTTATTTATTTATTTATTTATTTATTTATTTATTTATTTATTCATTTATTCATTTTTTTTGTTTAGAGTCCACCAATGAGTGAGTATTTCCCCTGCTTATCTTTCTAGGTTTGTGATAACTCACTCAGGAGAACATTCTCCAAATCCATTTGCATGCAAATTTGGGAATATCATTTTTTCTTACTACTGAGTAGTACTCCATTTTGTAGATGCCCCACAGTTTGTTAATCCATTCTTCAGTTGAGGGGCATCTAGGTTGTTTCCAGGTTCTTGCTATTAAAAATAATGCTGCTGTGAACATAGTTGAGTTAATGCCATTGACTGTGCACCCTTAGGGTATACACCCAGAAGTGATATTGCTGATTCCTTGGGGAGATTGATTCTCAGTTTTCTGAGAAACTGCCATACTGCATTCCAAAGTGGCTGAACAAGTTTACACTCTCACCAACAATGGAGAAGTGTTTCCCTTGCTCTGCATCCTCTCCAGCATAGGCTATCATCAGTGTCCTTTAGCTTAGCCAATCTGAAATGTGTCAGGTAGTATCTCAAAGTTGTTTTGATTTGCATTTCTCTGACTGCTAAACATGATGAGTCCTTTTTCAAGTGCGTTTCATCCATTCATAATTCTTCTGCTGAGAATTCCCTTTTTAGATCTGAACCCCATTTTTTTTGATTGGGTTATTCAAGGTTCTAGATTCTTGAGTTCTTTTTATATCTTAGAGATCAATCCCCAATCACCTGTAGGGTTGGTGAAAATCTTTTCCCCTTCTGTAGGCTGTCATTTTGTGCTATTGACAGTGCTCTTGGCTTTACAGAAGCTTCTTAGCTTCAGGAGATCCCACTTATTGATTGTTGATCTTATTTTCTGTTCCACTGGTGTTATATTTAGGAGGTGGTCACCTGTGACAATTCATTGGAGGGTATTTCCCTCTTTCTTTTCTATCAAGTTCAGAGTGGCCGGGTTTATGTTTAGGTCTTTGATCCTCTTGGATTTGAGTTTTGTGCAGGGTGACAGGCTTGGATCTATTTGAATTTTTCTACACACTACCATCCAGCTATGACAACACCATTTGTTAAAGATACTACCTTTTTACATTGAATATTTTGGGCCAGTTTGTCAAAGATCAGGTGTTCATAGGTTTTTGGGTTAATGTCTGGATCCTCAATTCTATTACACTGATCTACAAGTCTGTTTTTATGCTAGTACCAGGCTGTTTTTAATACTGTAGCTCTTGCAGTCAGGGATAGTAATGCCTCCTGAAGTTGTTTGGTTGAACAAAATTTTTTAGGAAACACTATCTGTCCTGTTATGCCAAATGAAATTGAGTATTTTTATTTCAAAGTCCAAAAAATATTGTGTTGGGATTTTGATGGGCAGTGCATTGAATCTGTAGATTGCTTTTGGTAGAATTGCCATATTTACCATGATGATTCTACCTATCCAGAATCATGGGAGATCTTTCTATATTCAAATATCCTCTTCAATTTCTTTCTTCAGTGATTTAAAATTTTGTCACAGAGATCTGTTACTTCTTTGATTACAGTTATTGCAAGATATTTAATACTATTTGTAGCTATTATAAGGGGTAATATTTCCCTTATTTCTTTTTCAGCCCTTTTATACTGGTGTATTTGAGGGCTACTAATTTCTTTGAGTTAATTTTGTACCCTGCTACATTGCTGAAGGTGTTTATCAGCCGTAGAAGAACCTTGGAAGTATTTTGTGAGTCACTTATGTATACAATCATATCATCTGCAAATATAGATAGCTTCACATCTTCTTTTCCAATTTATATTTCCTTAATCTACTTTCTTCTCTTATTGCTTTAGCTAAAACCTTGAGAACAATATTGAATAGACAATGAGAGAGAGGACATCCTTTTCTAGTTTCTGATTTTAGTGGGATTGCTTTGAGTTTTTCTCCATTAAGTTTGATGCTGGCTGTAGACTTCTTGTAGATCACCTTTATTATATTAAGATATTGTCCCTGTATTCCTGATGCCTCCAGAGCTTTTATCATAATAGAGTGTTGGGATTTTGTCAAAGGACTTTTCAGCATCTAAGGATATAATCTTGTGGTTTTGTTCCTTTAGTTTGTTTATATGATGGATAAAGTTTACGGTTTTTCATATGTTAAACCAACCCTGCATTTCTGGAATGAAGCCTACTTGGTCGTGGTGGATGATATTTTTTAAATATTGTTGTATACAATTTGCCAGAATTTTAGCATCAAGAATTATGAGGGATATTGTTCTGTAATTCTACTTCTTTGTTGTGTCTTTGAGTGGCTTATGTATTAGGGTAATTTTGGTCTCATAAAACAAATTTGGCAATACTCCTTCAGTTTCTACTGTGTGAAACAGTTTGAGGAGTAATTGTAGTAAATCTTTGAATGTCTGGTAGAGTTGTTCACTGAACACATTTGTACCTGGGCTTTTATTTTTCAGGAGGCTTTTAATGACATCTTCAATTTCCTTAAGGGTTATAGCCCTGTTTATATAATTAATCTGTTTTCATTCAGTTTCTTTTCTGGTACCTGTCTAGAAAGCTGTCCATTTCTTATAGGTTTTCCATTTTTGTTAATATAGATTTTCAACATATGATCCGATAATACTCTGGAAATTCTGGGGGGGTCTCTTGTTCTGTCCTCCTTTCAATATCTGCTTTTTTTCCTTTAATTTGGACACTCTCTCTCTGCTTTTTGATTAGTTTGGATAAAGGCCTATCTATCTATTTGACTTTTGTAAAGAACCAACTCTTTGATTCATTAATGTTCTGTATTGTTCTTTTTGTTTCACTTGTATTAATTTCAGCTCTAAGTTTGATTATTTCCTGCCATCTACTTTTTCTAGGTTAGTTTGCTTCTAATTGTTCTAAGGCTGTCAGCTGAGCTGTTAATTCTTTAGTGTGGGATTTCTCTAGGATTTTCACGTAGGCATCTAGTGCTATGAACTTTCCTCTTAAGTCTGCTTTAATTGTGTCCCACAAGTTTGAGTACATTGTGGATTCATTTTCATTGAATTCTAGGAAGACTTTGATTTCATTCTTAATTTCTTCCTTGACCCAGAGATGGTTCAGCTGAGTGATGTTTAGTTTCAATGAGTTGGTAGGCTTTCTGTGATTTTTCATGTTGTTGAACTCTAGCTTTAGGACCTAGTGGTCCGATATGTTACAAGGGATTGTTTTCATTATTTTGTATCTGTTGATATTTGCTTTATGATCAATTATGTGGTCACTTTTGGAGAAAGTTCCATGAGGAGCTGAGAAATATGTATATTCCTTTGCGTTTGGATGGAAGCTTCTGGAGATATCTATAAAATCTATATGCAACTTAATTTCTGGTAGAGTCCTTATTTCTCTGTTGAGACTTTGTCTGATTGACCTATCCAGGGATGAAAATGGTGTATTGAAGTCTCGTACTATTAGGATTTGAGAATTGATGTGGTATTTGAGGTTTAGCAGTGTTTCTTTTACACAGGTAGGTGCCCTTATATTAAGGGCATAAATGTTCAGGATTGAAATCTCCTCTTGACCAATTTTTCTTGTGATGAATAATTAATGACCAACTTGATCCCTTTTAATTGCTTTTAGCTTAAAGTCTACTTTGTTAGATATTATGATGACAACCCCAGCTTGTATCTTAGGACCATTTGAAAGGAAAATATTTTCCCAACCCTTTACTCTGAGTCTGTGTCTGTCTCTGCGGTTGAGGTGTGTTTCATGTAGGCAACAGAAGGATGGCTTCTGTTTTTGTATCCATCTTGTTAGTGTGTGTCTTTTTATATGTTAGTTGAATCCATTGATATTAAGGGATATTATTGGCCACTGATTGATATTTCCTGCTATTTTGGGTGGTAACTTGTTTGTATTTCCTTTCTCTGAGGTATTCTTCTGTGGGATTATTGTTTGTGGTTTCATGGGTGTATCTGGGATCCTCAGGTTGGAGTGTTTCCTCTAATGCTTTCTATACTGCTGGATTTGTAGATAGATATTGTTTCAGTCTGATTTTGTCATGAAATTTCTTGTTTACTCCATCTATAGTGATTGATAATTTTGCAGGTTATAGTATTCTAGTTTGGCTGCCATGCTCTTTTAGCATCTGTATAATTTCTGATCAAGCCCTTCTAGCTTTCATCATTTCCAGTGAATAGTCAGGTGTTATTCTGATGGGTCTTCCTTTATAAGTAAGTTGATGCTTTTCTCTTGCAGCTCTTAAAATTTTTTTGTTCTGTATGTTTTGTGGCTTGATTATTATGTGGCTCACTGACCTTTTTTTGGGTGTCATATCTATTCAGTGTTCTGTAAGCTTCTTGTATTTTTATAGCCATTTCCTTCTTCAGTTTAGGTAAGTGTTCTTCTATGAATATATTGAATATATTATCTGTTCCTTTGAAATCGTATTCTCCTCCTTCTTCTATTCCTCTTATTCTCAGGTTAGGTCTTTTTATGGTGTCCCAGATTTCCTGAACATTTTAAGTTATGGCTTTTTTTGGTTTTAGTATTTTCTTTGACTGATTTATATAATTTAGCTACTGAGTCTTCCACTTCAGAGATTCTCTCTTCCATCTCTTGGATTCTGTGGGTTTTGCTTGTATCTGTATTTCCAGCTTTTTTCTTCAGGTTTTCTAGTTCCATCTTTGCCTCATTTTGTGTCTTTTTTTTATTGCTTCTATTTCAGTTTTTAGTTCCTGGCATGTGTCTTTAATTTTTTGGCTTACATTTTCGTGATTTTCTTTCAAAGATTTGTTCATCTCTTGCAATTTTTTGTTTGTATTTTCTTTTATTTCTTTAAGGGAATTTTTCATATCTTCTTTGATGGCTTAAATGATCTTCATAAATTTGTTTTGGTGTTGCTTCCTTCTTCTTCCTCTTATTGCTCTGTTCAGGTCTTGTAGTTTTAGGATCACCAATTTCTCCTAGAGCTACCTTGTTGTTCTTTATATTATTATATGTATTTTTGCAATGGCTTCTGCCCATGGCTTCAGTGGTTCAATATTAGGTGGCTTCTTGTCAGTTATGGCAAGAGAGCTTGTGTGTCTCCTGTCACCTCTGAGCAAGGAGTCTGCTCAATTTCTGACTCTGCTCTGTGCAGGGGTCTGAATTTCAAGACCTCAGCTCTTCTCTGATGATGCAGTTGGAGGCAGAGTGGCTGTGAAACTTCCCCTGTTTTAGTAACAGTTGGAGGAGCTCCTCACAGCTGAAGTCTAGTTCTGTCTGCTAAGGAGTGTGTGGAGACATGCACCACAGACCGAACTTAGTCCTGGAACACAACTTTCCCAGGCAGGGATTCAGGCACAGGGGCCTGCTGAACTCACCTCACCTCTGGGACGAGTCTGAGTCTTGATTTCAAAGTCCTCAGTCATTCTCTTCCGATACAGTTGGAGGCAGGGTTGCCATGTGATGCCCCTTCTTTTAGGTGCAGCTGGAGGAGCCCCTCACAGCCAAACTCTCATCCTGTCTGCTAAGGAGTATGTGGAGACAGGCACTACAGACCAAACCTAGTCCTGGAACACAACTTTGTCAGGCAGTGATTGTTTTATTATCTATTAAAGGGTCTCTACTATTTTCTAATGTTGGCTCCCCACTTCTTTGTGACCCCTGGATCCATCCTTTCCTACATAATGAATCTAATTGTTCGGTTACTGCTACTAAAGGATGATAATTAATTTTCAGTGTTTGATATTGAGATACATATTTCTATCACTATATATTTTCAAAAATTATTTAATGACATTTTACTCCCTGACTTATTCAAAAGCCTTTATAATAAAATTCTTTAAAAACTTGCCTCAATCTACATATGTACTTGGTTTATGAGTCTATTTTTGGTTAAGACTACCAACATAACATTTATTGTCCAAATTAGTGGTTTGAATATTATGTATTTGATCTAAATTACGTTCTATTACTTTGAGGAAACAGTATAAATATTATTTATGTTTGAAGAATTCTTGAAAACCAAGTCTTGTAGAATGATAAATTTTAGATAGTGTCAAAAAACTTCATTTAATTTTTTCTTGTATGCTTTCATAATTCATTATTTTCCTGAAGGTAATCTTCTTGAGGACACTCATGGATATGTCTATAATAGCATATCTGTAGAGCTGTGTACATGACATTTGTTCAATAAATGTCTTAAATATATAAATGAATAAATGAATGAATGTTTTATTTTATCTTCTTATATTTAGCCTGGTGTTTTTGATAAATTTTCAGTTTTATATTAATGAATGGAGAGTTAAGAAGTTCAGAAGTATATCACATAATGTGTCTCATCTATCTGAGCGATCCTGAATTAAATGATGCAAGAATAAAAATAATATTGAAATATTTTATTTTTAATAAATCAAAGATGTAAGTTTAGATAATTTGAACAATAATATATGACTGAGTATAAACCAGAGGAAAATATTTTGGATAAAGATATTCAAATTCTATTCTATATAAAGAATTGTTTATAAAATTTGTGAAATTCATGCATATACATCATTTGCTCAGTATTTACCTATTTGATTAACACAGAGGAAATAACATTCTTTGAGATTCTATATCTTTTTATTGTAGCCTGAGTATCTGCATTAAGATAACATTGAGATTTTGTGAGTGTTGGTAACTGGATCTTCTCTCTTTTTTTTATTATAATGAACAAAGAAGTCACATTTTCTATCCTTGTATGTCCTTATTCAAGGTCCCTTCCCCCTCCCACCACATCAAGTCATTCTCTTCTCCACAACTCCCCAACTCCCCATCCTCTTATGGTTTCTTTTACTAATTTAATCAAAAGTCCATCCTGGTTTCACGCAAATTAATGTTATATCACTTCCCTAAAATGATATTACCAAATGTTACTTTTCTCATGGAATTTATCATAACAGAGCAGAAGGCACTTTGTTACTTGTTATTATGGGTTTTGTTTTGGTTTTGGTGATGTTTGTTTTATTTTTGTGAAGAACTGCATCTTCTTATTTGTGGGATATGTGGAGGTCAGTCTAATGTCAGAGCCACTCACATTGTTTCTCTCTTCTTTCCTTCCTTCCTTCCTTCCTTCCTTCCTTTTGTTCTTTCTTTCTTTCTCTTTTTTCTTTCTTAAAAAGTCTTTTATTTCCCACCTATCCCTCTGTTCCCCCTCCCTTTTCTCCTTGCAATCCCTCCCAGTCAGCCTTCAGGCTTCCCCTCCCCGTTCCCTACTTCCCCTCCCCTAAAAGGTCAGGAAGTCCCAAGGTCTGTCAGTTCAGCATGATGGATCTACTCCAGTCATTTCTGATTTCCTCATCCCAATATCAAGCCTGAGTTAGACTCTCCTTTGCAGGCAATTGGCTCCAAGGTACCAATACACAGGAACACAGTCTGATGCCACCCCATGAGGCTCCACAGACTGCCAATGCCAATAGACAGTTGCCTGCCATTGTTGCGCCTATTTCCTTTTCTAGATGGTTCCTCAGTGGCTGTTCTTGATTCGGTGAGCTTCTCAGAGTTCCAGCCAGCCATCTCTGTGGGAATTCACCTCATAGTCTTTATCACATATAGACTATACAGACTCTGCTCCCTGCTCTCAGCTGGACCAGAAGATCGACCCAGTGCTAAGCCATGGTTCTCTGCCTCCACAAGTTTTTCTAGTGAAACTAGGAACACATAGCTTAGAATAACAAGCCTTAGAAACATCTTGGATCTACCTCCTCATCACTAGGATTATAAATGCAAACTACCATGCCTGAGATTGCAAATGTACTGGAGATTAAACTCTGATGCTAAGGTTATCAATACACCCAATTTACTATTTTTCCAGACTAGTCTCCCCACAAGAGTACAATCTTTGCATTTGCAATGTTTGTTTTATTTTATTTTTATTCAATGTGATATATGTAATGAATAAAACAAAATCAACGTGAAGTCAAAAGGAACACTCTATAACTATAAATTTAATTTAATTTATACAGAAAATAAGAACTTAATGAATCACAAGTCATTTTCTCTTTACAGTAGGTTTATTAAACATACATAAATAAATACACAAAATTCAGCATACAGTAAAGTTTATCTAATTTTGATGAGTTTCTATGCAATTATGGTTATTTTTGTTTTATTTTTTCCACATGTTCTCTATATTCCCAGGTTCATCACAATATAAACAGCATGACAATTTCCATTTGAATTCTTCCCTCAACTATGCATACCAGCAACAAACATTCTCTTAGATAATCATGAAACAAAATTATATAGTTGAAAACAAGGCAATTACATGATTTTAGAAAGTGTTCAGTGAGCTGAGATACTCATCAAAATCTTTGTCTTCTACTCTCTTCTATTCTCAATGCTATAAGAAGTTCGGTTATCTGTTTTGATTGTCTTCATACCAGAGTTCACTCCCAAGTGATTTATCAATGTGTGACCTACAACACAGTGTATTTTGTGCCTAGATAAAATTTTGCTTATAAAATTGTTTGAAATTTATGTTCTGTAATATAAAATTGGTGCAGGCTGTTTTGCACATTTCATTTTTACTTGCCCTTAAAATATATACACTCAATCGTTTTGCTGAAATCACTTAGAAGCAGCTGTTATGGACAGATGGCCTGTGTTGACTACAGTGCAGTAAACTATATTAAATGCAATTAGCACATTTTCTTACATCTAACAGGAAGTAGTTGAGTGTCATCTATTTCAGCCGAAACTACCTTTTGGGCCAACACATACATTCATAAATCTTCATATGCCATATAGTTTTTAAATAAGCACTTCTGTCTACTCTTATAAAAAATGTCTTTGATTCTTGATGACAATTACTGCCAGTCATAAAAAAATGGATGAAAAAATAGGACTGATCAAATAGAACAGGTCAGTATAATACTGTCGAGTCAGGTGAATGTTGCAATTCTTAACTATTTAACATTTATTTAAGTAGCGTTTAGGCTTAGAGGAAACCAAGCAATTTATAATAGATAACTACAAAGAAAAAAGCAATTTCCTCTTGTTTCTCAGAAACAAAATTTATCAATAAAACCAAGTGAAAATTGCCAAACAATATAAAATTATAAATACATGTAAATTCCATTGTAAATAAAACTACATCATACATGATTTCAAAAGTATTTCTTTTTATTATTAGATGTAAAAATTTGTAGCAATGGGTGCTGTGAGTCAAACTGATTTATGGTATAGGTTCTAGATTATTATTTTATTATATATTACAATTTATTTTAAAATTTACATTTAATACAAATGATCATCATGATGAGTGCCTTTCAAATAGCTTTTAAAGATCTCGAATGAAAAAAAATTTTTATACAAAGTACATATTTTCTATACTCTTCTACTTAATGTAGTCTAACTGGACCAACAAGAAAGCTAAAGTTGTCTAAAAATACAATATTTTAATGAATTTTAGAATTGTGAATAAAGGCTATTGATGGAATATATTGCAATAAAGCAGTAAAACTTATTAGTGTTTGATATACTATAAATTTGATAAGCATATATCCTGTGTTTCAATCTCATATTCCTGTACTATAGAAAAAGACAAAGCAGAAAAACAAAATGTGTAAATCATGATTTCTGTTAGAGCATTAGACTTGGGCATAAGTACTTACCAGTCTGAATGTACTGTCAGTTCTCAACACCATGCTCCATATGCTACCAGCACAAGCTCCATCTGTATATCAGGAAGTGAGATGAAAGACTACAGACACCTTCAGAAGTGTGAGAAAATATTGTTGACCACTTCTTTTCTTTTGTGAAAAAGTGTGTTTTTCTGAGTCACCCCTGTGTAAATACTCCAGTAATATATGTTTATTACTTAAAATAAAAAGCAAAGAAAATACTCATATATTTTTCATGTGTATACATTTATATGCATGTGTTCATAAGTGTGTATGTCTGTGTCTGTGTGTTTTTGTGTCTGTGTGTGTGTATTTCTGTGCTACAATAACATTCAAAGATCAACAGATTATCAGCTTGAAGGATGAGGACAATAGGGCACAATGAAGAAAGGGTACAAAGGAATAGCTGGTCTGAGAAAATAAAATGGGTAAAATGATGTATTTCTCTTTGAGTTTTTTTTTTTTTATTCCATTTAAACAAACAAATGCATAAGTGTAAAATTCTGAGACTCCATTTTGAAAATCTATGTATGATGTCAATATCTACAATACCTACCTACCTATGGAAAGTTGTAGCTCATGTAAATGTGTGAGAAACACAAAATTTTAAGTAATTCTAGAAAAGATCCTAATAAGAATGTCACAAAATCTTCAATGATCACGTTAACTATTTAATGATCATCATGATGATTGAATTTCAAAAGAACTTTGAAGATTTTCAAAGAAAACAACTCTTATTTTTTTTAAAATAAGCCACATAGTTTATATACTCTTCTACAAAATGTAGTACAATTTTACCAACAAAAAAAACCCAAAAATATATTCAATATATTTTTGTAATGACTTTCATATTTTTCAGTAAATGCTATTGATGAGATAAATTGCCAAATAGCTAACCCAAATTAATATATGTTATTAACTGTCCCATTAAATAAACAATTGGTAGCTTCGATTCAAATATTGATCATCCAACCTTAATATTAATATACGCCAATATCACTGAATTTCTGCTAAGCAACCTTTCTACAGACAAACCAGAAGTTTTGTTTTGTTGTGTTTTGTGTGTGTGTGTGTGTGTGTGTGTGTGTGTGTGTGTGTGTGTGTGTGTTTTAAATCACAGTATTCACCTGTCATCTTTCAAGGAAATAAGAGTGTTTTTGTTTAAAGTCCACTAATGAATGAGTACATCCCCTGCTTATCCTTCTGTGTTTGTGAGACCTCTCACTGAAGACATTGATATATAACATAAGTTAATGAATGCTAATATAAATATATGTGTGGGTGTATGTGTGCATGATTAGTCTCTTTAAAATTTGCACTGTAAATTTTCTACCAAAAACATTATTTGATTATATTAAATTGCCATTTTAAATAAGCAAAATTAAATTTCTTCCATACCTTAAATCTTACCTTTCTGACACTGTATCAACAGTTAACAATATACATTTAGTATTATTTAATCATTACAGACATTCAAATATCTTTTAATAAGTTTTACCTGTTATTTAATTTACAGAGTTTAAAAGGCAAGATTTCTTGGTTATATATTTTACACAAAGATAAAACAAGCATTAATATCTTACATAAGCCTGGTTTTGCTATAGAATCATTATATTTTTTGTTAAATGAGTTAGTTATTGTTCAATATTTCAAAATATGCAAAATAAAATATGAATTTAGGTTTAATTCCTTTAAGGCACATGTTTGGAAAATAACTTCAATTCTTATTTATGTATTATTAATTTGTAAGAATATGTCATTACTCACATATTATAGATTTCAACTATAAAGTACTAATTCCTCCAACATACAGTGAAATGTATTGCATCATCCAAAAAGTAATTATATAAACATTACTTTTAATTAGTATTTTACAAAGAAAATTATTTTTTATGTTTTAATTGAATTTTGAGAATTTCATACAATATATTATCATCATATTCTTTTCCATAATTCGCTTCAGAGTATTCCTTGAAACATACTTACTCAAATTCAAGGCCTTTCTCTCACTCTCTCTCTCTCTCTCTCTCTCTCTTAACACAAAAGAAAAAGAACACACACACAATCACAAACAGACAAACGAACAAATATGGAGTTTAATTTCTGTTGCCCACTATCTTGACCATAAGGCTCACCTTGGAGCCTCTGTTGCTGGAAAAATAATTATAATATATTCCAAACATTCTAGCCCTCCCATAGCCTTCCTTGGTCTTTATTACCTACTTAATTCATAACTTCTTATTTTTATTCTCTCTAAAACCCAAACAAAATAACATATCTAACACAAAATATAACCCAAAAACAAAAACACAAAATATAACAGAAAAGACCAAGACAAAGAAGTGTAGCAATGGAAATAGCAAATGGCATAGGGACATTGCAACTAGTACTCAACCCTATATAAAGAAGTATAAGCAACGAAGAAAAACTGGAATTAGGGGATATGGACTTCCCAAGGGCAGTGTACTACAATCAGATGTCCAATAACAAATGATCAGCTCAGAAATAAAAAAAGAAAATAGTATTTTACAAACTGTACAAGTTATATTTAGAAACATATATTTACATATATATGTATGAAATAATAAAACAGAAGCCACAGACTTAATGGAGAGTGGGTAAGTGTATAAAGCATTATCTGGGAGAAAAATAGGGATTGAAAAATTTTTAATTATATCATAATCTAAAAATATTTGAAAATTATGGTGCAACTAAAAAATATAATTGTCCAACCAATCAATATATATGAGACTAAAATTCTACTACATTATTGAGTTCATTGTATACTGGTTTACTACTTATGAGCATTGTGCTAACCCTGATATGTGGTTTGTATGTCTTCTCAGTGAGACTTTACTGGAGAAAACAAAACTTTTCTTTGAAAGCAGATATCTATTTCTAATATCTTTATAATTAGGGATGGGAACCTTACTGTTTATTTTCCTCTCTGAGAGCTGTAGACCAATCGGGCTTAAATTAAATGCAACCTCCTCTAATTACAAAGTATGTGTCAAAAGTGAATATGTATTGTGTAAATTAACAAACCAGTGCAATTTGAAATTCTTGAATGATTATAAAGTTATATTGAATCACATAAAATAAAGACTTTGAATCTGGTCTGATATGTTTATAGATTAAGGTTATTTAAGGAAAATTATTCAAATATATTTGAGAATAATATACATGGGAGAATAACTAAAAATGTGAATGAAAAATCAATTGCATGTATGAATGTTAAATTTAAAAAAATATGGTGGAGAAAATTAAGAAAAGCACTGCCTTCTCCCTCCATATTCACATGAACACAATTTGCAAGCATGTACAGACACACATATACATATATCATAGTCCTAAGAAACAGCATGAGAGCTTAATATATTCTATCCTGATAAAATTATATTAAATAAAAATAGTTGTGTTTTTTATTAACATGCTACAGAGAAAGCTATCATATAGACAGAATTAGAACTTTATATTATATAGCACCACTAATGTGAAATCATAAAGAGCTTAGGGTATATCTGATAGCAGTAGGTTTTTGTCTATAATTTTTCAATAAAACAGATGTATAAAGAATTGGGCAGGAGGAGGAAGAGAGCTTGAACAAGGGGATACATGAATAAAAAATATGACATATGACTTTATTCATAATAAACAAAGAAAGAATTCTTTTTTTTTTTTTTTTTTTTTTTTTTTTTTTTTTTTTTTTTTTTTTTTTTTTTTTTTTTTTTTTTTTTTTTTTTGCTTTTGTGAGCCAACGTTTCTCTGAATGTAGCTCTGCCTGTCCTAAAACTTGCTATGTAGACCAGGCTGGCCTTAATCTCACAGTGATCTACCAGCCTTTTTCTTCAAAGTGCTGGAATTAAAACAATTGTGTCACCACCCAGCACTTCTTAATTTACTATTAGATTTAAAATAATATCTTATAATAAGATGGAAAATAAGTATAGACTTAAATATTTTCAGTATTTTATGAATCTACATAAAATTGTTGTTTTGCCTTCCAAGTATTCTGAAAAAATATGAAAGATCCATACCATTTGTAATGAAATAACTCTCTTCTTTGTACAGTTAAAGTGCAGCATGCAATCTTACAGTAAAGAAAATTGAAACCTTTCGAAGACGTTTTGTCACTAGAAGTAAAACAGAGTTACATTAGTGCTATAATTTTGGTTATGCTGCTTTTAAAAGTAACTGACTCAAGCTGATGAGAATTTAATTATTTTTTATTTCTAAAAAAAAGTAAGATAAAGGAGAAAAAAACTAGTATTTGTTACAGGAAAGAACCAATTAATAAATCCGTAGCTGAGAAAAATTAGTCATTTGGAGAACTTAACACTGTAGTCTAATGAAGAATAAAAAGATAACAGGCAGTGGTGGTGCACACCTTTCATTCTAGCACTTGGGAGTCAGACACAGGTCAATTTCTAATTATCTGTGAGTTTGAAGCCAGCCTGGACTAAAGAGAATTCTAAAAGGACCAGGACTGTTTCACAGGGAAAAAAAAAAAAAAAAAAAAAAAAAAAACCTAACTCAAAAAAATAAAAAAAATAGAGACAAAACAAGTCTCACATAAAGATTCAATGCAACTTAGTCAATTTTGATGTTCCTGGATTTTTGATGGCTTAAAACTTTTCAGAAATTTATCATGTGTCTTTGTCATTATATAGCATCTCTAAAACATACAGTTTAACACTCAAGTAAGAGATACTCAATAAGTTTCTTGTCAACATATCTAAGCAGAAAGAACTATGTCCAAGTATGCAAATATTAGGGCTGAAATAATATAAAAATTATCAGACAAAAATATTATATTCTAAAACAACAGTTCTCAATATGGTAGTAGTGACTCATTTGGGGGTTGGATGACCTTTTACAGGGCATCATATCAGATGTCCTGCTTATCAGATATTTACATTACAATTCATAACAGTAGCAAAATTATAGTTATGAAGTACCTATGAAAACCTTTTAATGTTTTTTTTTTTATATTCCAAAGTTCCAAAGCCCAAATTCTTCTAGAAATATATTTTCAGGGCAATCATCGCAATGACCCTGGTACCAACTTCTGCCCTAGTTAGGGTTTCTGTTTCAGTGAAGAGATAATTTGACCATGGTAACTTGTATAAAGGAAAACATTTAATTAGGGATGTCTTACAGCAGAGGTCTTGTCTGTCATCATCTTGGAGGGAAGCAAGGTAGCATGTTGGCAGACATAGTACTGGAAAGTGATCTGAGGATGCTACATCTTAATCTACAGGCAACAGAGAGTGAACTGTGGCAATGTACATAGCTTGAGCATAGAAAACCTTGAAGCTCACTCCTGAGAGTGAAAATCTTTCTCCTACAAATCCATAGTGTCACTCCCTATGTGGGCCATTTTTTTTTTCAATCCACCACATCTACTTAACTCTTTCCAGAATCAACAGTACTTTTCTACATTTCAATTTTATTTCCTATTTGCAAAATTAATTTTAAAACACATCACATTTAGCTTGTGCTGTTTATATAATTTGAGTGTGTGACCATCTATTGCAATAGAGTCTACATTTCATGAGCCATACACCTATGGAAATTTTACTACCCATTTTGAGAAGCTATCTTCTGTCTAAATGTTCCTGGATGACCCCTTTCAAGTCAATGTGCTCAAATGTAAACCCTTAACAGGACACCACAAGTACTCTGAGTAAATATCCAGAAGATATTTCACTTTTCCCCTTCCTAACCTCGGTCTCGTACAATCTTTTTTTGTCACCTCTTTTGTGATGTTCCCTGAGCCTTGGAAAAGAGGTTTTATATAGATGTCACCTTTTCTGGCTAAGCATTGTACAATCACTGTACTTGGACCAGCAAAGAGTTTTATAAAGAAGTTTAGTTGGAATTTCACCATATGAGTGATTATGATTACCCTAGGTTAAAAAGTCATTCTCTCACTGGCAACTGATGCAAAAATATGCTAGAATCCATGTCGACATGAAAGTTTTAGTTGTTTTATTAAACAATAATTATAAATAAATTAATTAGTAATCACTAATTAGAATTTATTAATTGAAAACTACATTAGAACTACATTAGGGCAAAAAATTATATATCTGTTGACTTACTAATTCAGTGAAAAATATTGTTGTGGGTCATCAAATTCTGAAAGAACTTCAAATGCAAAACAAAAACTTCTTGAAATATGTACAAGTATTGTGAAACTAATTCATTACTGTGTATTTTGATAGTAATATTATTTTACTTAACACAAATAACTTTCCAAAAACTTTTTATATTGCAATTGTTTTAATATTGCAATTGTTCTGTTTGATAATAAAGGGTGTTTAAATCTGCTGTATCAGTGGAATCCTCTGAAGCTTATAAGATATTCTGAAAAAAATGACTTTTTAAACTCTTAATCTTTATTTTCAGTTATGAAAAAGAATGTATTGGATCTACAAAGATGGATTTACACTAATCATTTTAAGTCAGGGTTCTTAATTATTTGTGTAAAATAGAAAAAAAATGAAAAAGTATTCTGATATAAATTATATAGATAGCAATACAGTAAAATTTTCTATCATAGTAAAATAACAACCTGAAGACTTATAAATCTTTTTATTAAGGTTGCATTTTTAGGAAATAATGTATGTGATTTTATTATATTTTCAAGTTGTAAAATAGAATAAATATATTGACACTATAATTATTTTTAATTTTATGTTTAACAAAAATAAGGAATCATTGCAAAGTATTTTATTTTTTATTTTATAATATAATCAAATAGAAAAGAGTAAGAAATATCACTTTTATCCTTTTGTGGAAGATCTGATGAAGTCTCCACCAAGCCATATCATACAGATGTGAATGTTAACAAAAATTTAAATTTTTATCCATTGTTCCTTAACAAGAAAAATAGCTATTTTGTTGTTTTATATATGCTTTTCAGTTTTACATTTCTTTCTTAATGTGCTTTAAGATACGCAAATCAAGCTTTTCAGATGCTCATTCAGTTATCTTTTATTCCCACATCCACTTTTTGAGGACCTGTGGAGAAAGCAGTGCATTCACTGGGTTAAGCCAATTTGCATAACCCATGTTTCTGGTAAAGGCTTACTTAAAACCAAAAATTAGTTTAAATTTGAGGAAATACCCTGCAAACCAAATACCCTGTAGCATGTTAAAGCAATCCCCACTATTATATTGTGTGATTCTATTTATTTCTACTAAATTTTTCTGTAAAAATAAAAATTTCCATAAGTGTTAATTGTATATAAATTGTTTGAATTTTTTGAAAGATTCTGTGAATTACTCATATTACATTATAATAAAATTACCTTTCTCCATCTCCCAGGTCCTTTGAAGAGACATGCTAAACTTTGGAAGACTTACATCCCAATGAGAATAAAAAGATTTCATAGCCCATCTAGAACAGAGTCAGATGTGAGTAGAATCAAACAGCTGAAACCCATTTGAAGAGTCCATTTCTAGGACCGGAGTCAATCCTTAGGGTCTGATCACAGATTCTCCCTAGAAGATAGGAACTATGATTTAGCTGTGAGGGACTCCTCTAGCCACACCTAAGAGAGGGGATATTGCATGGCCAGGCCCCACCTCCAGGAGGAGCTGTGTCATCAGAGAAGGACTGATGCTTTTAAATTCAGATCCCTGTCCAGAGCAGAGCCATTGATCAAGCAGATACCTTGCTCAGAGCAGACAGGAGACACACAAGCTCACTTGCCAAAACTGACTAGGAACAGCCTACTCATGAACCACTGATGCTATGGGCAGATGCCAGTACAAAAATATATACAATAATATAAAGAACACAAGGCAACACCAGAAGAAACTGTTGGTTCTACAGCTACAAGACATGGACAGAGCAATGAAGAGGAAACAGAAGGAAACAATAGCAAAAACACTTTTATGAAGATTACTGAAGCCCTCAATGAGGATATAAAAAATTCCCTTACAGAAATAGAAGAAAATACAAGCAAAAAATTACAAGAGATGAACAAATCCTTGAAAGAAAACCAAGAAAAGGTAAACAAAAAAATGAAACCTTCCAGGAACTAAAAACTGAAATAGAAGAAATAAAAAAGGCACAAAATGAGGCAAAGATGGAAATAAAAATTTGAGGAAAAGAGCTGGAACTACAGATACATGCATAACCAACAGAATTTAAGAGGTAGAAGATAGAATCTCTGGAGTGGAAAAATCAATAGCACAAATAGATACATCAGTCAAAGAAAACACTAAGATAAAAAGTCCATAAAACAAAATGTTCAGATATTGGGACACCATGAAAAGACCTAACATGAGAATAATAAAAATAGAAGAAGAATGCCAGCTCCAAGGCACAGAGAATGTATTTAATAAAATTATAGGAGAAAACTTTTCCAACTTAATGTAGAAAATGCCTATAAAGATACAAGAACCTTACAGAAAATAAAATATATATGACTCCACCAAAAGTCTAATCACCACAGATTAATAAAGGCACAAAACATACAGAACAGACACTAAAAGAGCATGGCTGCCAATCTAGAATAGTATACCCAGCAAAATGATTAAATACCATAGGTAGAGTAAACAATATATTCCATGACAAAGTAAGACTGAAACAATATCTATGTGGTGGAAATGCTCTCTGTATGATGTAAATAAAGGACTGTTTTGGCCTATGTGCAGCATCGTAGAAGTGGAATGGAGAATCAGTAGACAGACAGGTAGAAGGAGGGTGGAATTAGTCAGTCACCATCTGATCCCCGAAGGAGGAACATGTAAGAGATACAGTTGAGCCACGGGCTGAGCCACAAGGTGGGTCGATTAGTAGAAATGGTTTGATTTAAGATGAAAGAGCTAGCTAGTAATGTGCTTAAGACATGGGCCAAACAGTGTAAAGTATATAAGTGTCTGATTCATTTCTTTGGGGGACAAAAGCCATGGCGGAGCAAGTACAAACTTCAGGGCCTATAAGGGCCTGGGAAACCTTATACAACTGATGGCGTATGAACGTGGACCAAACACCTGCAGAAAGCCTGAGAAAGTTTAAAAAGCTTAAAAAGCTTTCTAGATCACTGAAACTGAGCCAAACATGGCTTTCTGATTGTGTACTTGAATTGATTTATGGTACAGAGACATGGTGTTCAGGCTTAAATTTTAAAATGGTGTGTCCTCAGCACACAACTTAAATTCATACATTTCACAGAAGGCTTGGCACAAGTGT
This sequence comes from Sigmodon hispidus, assembly GCA_004025045.1. NCBI lineage: Eukaryota > Metazoa > Chordata > Mammalia > Rodentia > Cricetidae > Sigmodon > Sigmodon hispidus. The sequence goes on along the minus strand of PVIH01001769.1, from coordinate 177,131 downwards.
GATTGATTTAAAGATTCTGCTTATACTGAACAAAAAGGAAACAGAGTCAAAAACAGTTTTTCTGGTAGTAGAATTTTCTGAGTAGGCTCTGTTTTCTGGCAGCAAGAGAGATGCAGCCAGTTCCTCCCCCATATTCAAAAGCCGCCAAAAGGGGCAGTGTCAGCAATTAAAGTGATACCGACATTTAAAAGCTCTTTGGGGTAGAGAATGATTAAGAATTCTCAATAAAACAGATTTAGACTCACAAAACCTCTAAACAGGGTACAGTGCATGTAAAATATGCATAGACTTAAAAGAGAGAGAAAAAAAGGGTAAAGAAGCCTTTTAAGAAAGAGAAAAAGAAATAAAGATAAATAGAAGGCCACATAAAGATGGCAGATAAACAGAGAGTCTGGATTATGGATATTGGTTTTCTTTTAATTTTTAACTTTTAATGAACTAACTGCAGAAAGACAATTGATTGCTAAGGCTGCTAAGTTAAACAAATTCATATACTTTAAAGATATCTTGACTTTGAAATCTGTTTATAAAAATATGTTACTTGGGAAAAGAGTTTCTGCTTTTGTCTCCACAGAAGATCAAAACTTGTGGATTGGTTCTAGACAAATATTGTTTCATTTCCCAAGGCCAACTGAACCTTCTAAGCTTCTAAGATGCAAGTTGAGGTAATCCAGCCTCAAGACTCCATGAGATCAACAACATCCTTTGACAGCAGGAAGTAGTAAAAGAAAGAAAGCTATGTCCAATTTCCTCAAAATATTACCTATTAACGTTTGTTTTCATTACAAATTGTTAATGGTCATGGTCAATCTCTTTAAAAAAAAAAGAAAAGAAAATGGGGGAGGATATTATATAGGAATTATTAGAAAAGATAAATGGATTTTGGTTTATTGATATAAACTTAAGGTCAATTTTGTTATGCTGTATGTATTTTTCCACTCTTGATTAAGGTATGATGCTGATGTAACTCAAATAAAATTGTAATGTGTAATTGAGAAATGCAGATTAATAGTCATCTATGATAACCAAACTTATAATCATGTTAGTTAGGTTTTTGTAGGTATGCAAAGATATATTTCAATTAGATAGGTAGTCTTCAGACACTTCAAAGACATGCAGAATATGGCATTTAAATTATTTTAAGAACTTAGACTTTTCTGGACAGTGAGACAGGTCTGCACCTGGTTGCACCAATGTATGTCAGGAAAATGATGGGCATTGAAGAAACTTCATGTGGAATTTACTTCGTGGCAACAGTTAGCCACTGGACAAGAAACTGTTCTGGTATTGACTGCTTGATAGTATGCTGTATAAACTGGACATGCAAGTTCCATAGGAAAGTGACCTCTGAATGTTGGCAGAACAAGCCGAGATGGTCCTTCAGGTTCCTACTTTGCAGAAAACATTGCCAGGCATTCTTTGGGACACAAGGAGACGCAACTGATGGCCTGGTTCAGATTTCCTGCATCACTGAAAGATATGCCAGAGAGTTTGGCCCAAAAAGGCTGAAGATGGTGCCCCAACATTACAAAGGAACTTTGGGTGACTGTCCAGGCAGACAGATGTCATCTCTGTCATTTTCTAGACTTTGCAACTTGCTTGCACTTCCTGTTTATTTGTATAATATATCTTTCTCTGGTCTTTGATGTGGTTGAAGGTTTAATACTTATAGGTATAGTTCTTTTTAGCTTAAAAGGTATGTTAGATATGAAATTTTAGACTCACAAAGATAAGGTAGATAATGGAATATTCTCTTTAATTTCATCAATACAAATAGACCGGATATTGTGACTGTAATTCCTGCTTAAGAGCTGTTCTGTTGTAATTTTGATATATGGAAATTGAAACCTCCCTTTTTAATTAGACAGAAAAGAGGAAATGTGGTGGAAATGTTCTCTGTATAATGTAAATAAGGGACTGTTTTGGTCTATGTGCAGCACTGTAGAAGTGGGTGGAGAATCAGAGGACAGACAGGTAGAAGGATGTCAGAGTTAGTCAGTCACCATCTGACCCCCAAAGGAGGAATATGTAAGAGATACAGGTGAGCCACAGGCTGAGACACGTGGCAGGTTTATTAGTAGAAATGGGTTGATTTAAGATGAAAGAGCTAGCTAGTAATGTGCTTAAGATATGGGCCAAACAGTATAAATTATATAAGTGTCTGATTCATTTCTTTGGGGGACAAAAGTCACGGTGGGCCAAGTACAAGCCTCTGGGCCCATAAGGGCCTGGGAAACCTTTTACATTATACCTATCTATCAATCAGATCTTCCAGAAAGCATTAGAGGGAAAACTCCAACCTAAGGATCACAGATACACCCATGAAACAATAAATAATCAGTGATCCCATGGAAGAAAATCCCCAGGAAAGTAAATACATACAAACTACCACCAAAAATAACAGGAAATGTCAATCATTGGTCACTAATATCCTTTAATATCAATGGAATCAATTCACCTGTAGAATGACACACACTAACAAGATGGATAGAAAAACAGAAGCTATCTTTCTGATGTATACAAGAAACACACCTCAGCCACATAGACAGACACAGGCTCAGAGTAAAGGTTTGTGAAAAAATTTTCCAAATAAATGGCCCTAAGTAACAAGGTGGTGTTGCCATCATAGTATCTAGCAAAGTAGACTTTAAAGTAAAATCAATTAAAAGAGACCAACATGGACAGTATGTATTCAACACAGGAAAAATAGGTCAAGAGGAGATTTCAATCCTGAATATTTATGCCCCTAATATAAGGGCACCTATCTATGTAAAAGAAATACTACTAAAGCTTAAATCCCAAATTAATTCTCTCACCGTAATAGTGGCAGACTTCAGTATCTCACTTTTACCCTTGGATATGTCAACTAGACAGAGACTGAACAGAAAAATAAGGAGTCTAACAGAAGTTATGATGCAAATGGATTTAATAGATATTTACAGAAGCTTCTACCCAAATGCAAAGGAATATACATATTTCTCGCCACCACATGGAACTTTCTCTAAAAATGATGATATAATTGGTCATAAAGCAAATATCAATAGATACTAAAAAACGGAAATAATCCCTTGTATTCTATCAGACCACAATAGCCTAAAGTTAGAGTTCAATAATATCAAGAATCACAGAAAGCCAACCAACTCATAGAAAATAAACATCACTCAACTAAATTACCTTTGTGTCAAGGAAGAAATAAAGGATGAAATCAAAGTCTGTCTAGAAATTGAACAAAAATGAATCCACAAAGTACCCAAACTTGTGGGGCACAATGAAAGCAGTCTTAAGAGAAAAATTCATAGCACTAGATGTCTATATGAAAAACCTAGAGAAATCCCATGCTAGAGAACTAACAGGAAAGTTGAAACCCTTAGAATAATTAGAAAAAAACACATCCAGAAGGAGTAGATGGAAGGAAATAATCAAACTTAGAGATGAAATCAGTACAATTGAAATAAAAAGAACAATATAAAGAACCGAAGAATCAAAGAGTTGATTCTTTGAGAAAGTCAACAAAATAGATAAACCCTTACCCAAACTGATCAAAAAGCACAGAGAGAGTATCTAAATCAAAAAAATCAGAAGTGAGAAGTGGGACATGACAACAGACCAGCAGAACATCCAGAAAATTATCAGGTCATACTTTGAAAATCTATATTCCACAAAAATGGGAAACCTAAAAGAAACAGACAAATTTTTGGATAGGTACCATTTAACAAAATTAAATGAAGATCTGATTAATTACCTGAACAGTCCTATAACCTTTAAGGAAATTGAAGAAGAATTCTACAAGACTTTTAAAGAATTACTACCATTACTCCTCAAACTGTTTTACACTGTAGAAGCAGAAGGAATTTTGCCAAATTCTTTTTATGAGACAAAAATTACACTAATATCCAAGCAACTTAAGACATAACAAAAAAGAACAATTACAGACCAATTACCCTCATGAGTATTGATGTTAAAATACTCAACAAAACTTTGGCAAACTATATACAATGATATATAAAAAATATCAATCACCATGACCAAGTAGGCTTCATCCCAGAATGCAGGGATGGTTCAACATATGAAAAACTGTAAATGCCATCCATCATATAAACAAACTAAAGGAACAAAACCACATGATCATGACATCAGACACTGAAAAAGCCTTTGACAAAATCCCACACTCCTTTAAGATAAAAGCTCTGGAGGGATCAGAAATACGGGACTATATCTCAATATAACAAAGGCGATTTACAATAAGCCAACAGTCCACATTAAACTTAATGAAGAAAATCTCAAAGCAATCCCACTACAATCAGAACTATACAAGGATTTCCTCTCTCCCTTTATATATTAAATATAGTTCTCGACATTTTAGCTAAAGCAATAAGAGAATGAAAGGAGATTAAGGGAATACAAACTGGAAAAGAAGAAGTGAAACTATCTCTATTTGCAAATGATATGACTGTGTACAAAAGTAATCCACAGAAATCTACCAGGAAACTTCTACAGCTGATAAACATCTTCAGCAATGTAGCAGAATACAAGATTAACTCAAAGAAATCAGTAGCCCTCCTATACACTAAAGATAAAAGGGCTTAAAAAGAAATAAAGGAAACATCACCCATTATAGTAGCTGCAAATAGCACTAAATACCTTGGAGTGACTACAACCAATGAAGTAACAGATCTATTTGACAAAAACTTTAAATCACTGAAGAAACAAATTAAGAAGATAGCAGAAAATGGAAAGACCTCCTATGTTCCTGGATAGGTAGAATCAACATAGTATAATGGCAATTCTACCAACAGCAATCTACAATTTCAAGGCACTTCCCATCAAAATCCCAACACTATACCCTTTGGACATTGAAAGAACAATAGTAAATTTCATTTGGCATCACAGAAAAGACAGAATTGGCAGAACAATTTTACTCAGCAAAAGAAAATCAGGAGACATCACCATTCCTGACTTCAAGTTATACTATAGAGCTATAGTAATTAAAAACTGACTGGTATTGGCATAAAAACAGACTGTGGATTAATGGAATAGTATTGAGCATCCGGGCATTAAACCAAAAACCCACAAATACCTGATCTTTGACAAAGAGGCCCAAAATATTCAATGGAAAAAAGATAGTATCTTTAACAAACAGTGTTGGCATAACTGGATGGTAGTGTGTAGAAAAATGCAAATAGAACCAAGCCTATCACCCTGCAAAAAACTCAAATTCAAGTGGATAAAAGACCTCAACATAAACACAGCCACACTGACCTTGATAAAAAAGAAAGTGGTAAATACCCTCCAATGAAATGGCACAGACAAACACTTCCTAAATATAACACCAGTGGCCTAGCCACTAAAAACAACAATCAATAAGTAGGAACTCCTAGAATGAGAAGCTTCGATAAACCCAAGGAACCTGGTAATAGGAGAAAACAACAGCTTACAAAATGGAAAAAAAATTTCACCAACCCTACAAGTGACAGACGACTGATCTCTAAAATATATTGAGAACTCAAGAAACTAGAGCCAAAACCTTGAATACCCCATCAAAAATGAGGTTCAGAACTAAAAAGGGAATTCTCAGCAGAATTACGAATGGCTGAAAGGCACTTGAAAAAGCACTCATCATCTTTAGCAGTCAGAGAAATGCAAATCAAAACAACTTTGCGATACTGCCTGACACCTGTCAGATTGGCCAAGATAAAAGACACAGATAACAGCCTATGCTGGAGAGGTTGCAGAGCAAGGGAAACACTTCTCCATTGTTGTTGGGAGTGTAAGTTTGTTCAGCCACTCAGGAAAGCAGTATGGCGATTTCACAGAAAACTGGGAATCAATCTCCCCAAGGTTCCAGACATACAAGTATTGGGCTTATACCCTAAATATTCACATTCGCACTCCAAAGGCATTAGCTCAACTATGTTCATAGCCGTGTTATTCGTCATAGCAAGCACTTGGAAACAACCTAGATGAGGGGTCAAGTGAAGAATAGATTTACAAACTGTGGGGCATCTACACAATGGAATACTACTCAGCATTAAAAAAATGATATTCTAACATTTGCAGGCAAATCACAAACCCACAAAGATATGCAGGGGATGTACTCACTCATTAGTGGACTCTAAACAAATAGAAAAAAGCAAAGCGTGCCCAAGCTGCAAACTACAAACTCTGAACAGTTTGGGATCTGAAACATCTTGGACCGAGACCTTGGATTCCACTACCTCCAGAGGAACACCTGACCCAGTCTTGATTTTGGGGTGAGGAAAGCAGATCTGCCATGAGTGGATGGGGAGGCTAAGCCACCTTGGGATTTGCGACCTCCTGCTCTTGCTGGGGAGGAAATAAAGTGATGGAGAGAAGACAGGGTTACTGGGTGGTATGGGAGGTGAAAGGGAGCTTGATCAAATGTATACACGGATAAAAATATATGACTTATTAATAAATAAATAACAGATTTCATAACTGAACTTATCAGTGACATTAAAAATCATGGTTAGAAAGAAAACTATATAAACATAAGTCAAGCTGAGGAAACAGTAAACCTATTAATCAGGATTTTAGATAGGAAACGTTATTTCAGAATGTCATTTTTAAATTTAATCAATTTTTTTATATATGGAGGAGGATGTTTATGTTACAGTAGGATATTGATATTGAAATTCAGAGTCTTAGACAACCCAGACAGTGCTTTAGTAATTCCAGAGCTTTTTTATTCTAAGTCCTTATTATATTCCAATGATATGTATTATTATATTTAAAATATTTTGATTTTATTTTGTACATACATTCCTCATATACTAAATTAAAATCATACTCCAGTACTTACTTTCTAGATCAGTATAAAAACAATATTCTCTTTTCAAACATAAATTATGCATTTAGACCCCGTGTTTTACATATGAGGGAACATATATGTTTGTGAAGATGATTTTTAAATCAATTCTTTGTGAAATCTTCAAATATAAATATCCCTAAAGTTATCTTATATTCACAGAATTGTTTTTGCATTTTTTCATTTATGTAAGACAATTAAGTAAGTAATATTTTAATGCTTAGCTTATTTCATTAAGCATAATTTTACATATATCATATGTGGATGGCATTGCTTTAGAATTTTCACAAAGTGAATTTTATAAACAATTATGTTTTAAATTTATGTAGGTATTATTAAGTGTAAATCACTGTTTCCTACAAAAACATGTTTCAAACATAAATTGTGCATTATGTACTATACTTGTGAATCTGAAGAACTTACATTTTCCTGTTTTCCAAACTAAAATTGTTCTGAGTCAGTTAGGTGTCTTGTTACTATTTATGTTAGTGAAAATTGATGCCTTATTATGGCCTGTATTCTTATAATTTTTTAGTGTACTTGAAAGACTAAAGCAAGTGTAGTATGATACATTCTTTAAATAGAAAAGATTTTAGATAATAATAATTCTTTCTAAGAAACTAAATTTGTACTATTAATATTTCATTGTGAATTTTATTAGTGATTATAAAAGCTCCTTTTCTCCCTTAATCCTCTTAAAAAGGCCATGAATATTTTAAGTCTGTTATGATAATAATTTCTACCAATTAAGTAAATGAGGCTCAGGAATGTTCTATGGCTTAAGAAAGATTATAACCTTAGATATAAAAATTGTTATTTGTCTAATTATATATGTACATATTATATCATCAGACAAAGTATGTAAAAAATATTAAAGTGATGCCCTATATTGATCATAGATTATCCTGTTCATGATTCATCTTATTTATACCTCATCCCCAGGCTTAACATTAATTTAATTTAATATTTAATTAATGCAAAATTTTTCTTTTATACAATATTATAATATATATTCCTTTCTTTTAAAGTGAGAACTATTATATATTAAACAATTATTCTAATTCCTATTTTATAAGCCTAGACCCTCTCCTCCTCTATGTCCATCTGAAGTCACACTGTTTTTTCTCTCTCTGTTAAAAATAAAAACAGAAGTCTAAATAATAAAAATAATACAATAAAATCATATAAAAATCAACAAGACTGAATGGAATGTTGAGGATCTGAAAAGAGTTAGTAAAGAGGAGACCATAATCAGCATATATTATAGAAAAAATAGTCTATTTTTAATTAAAAAATGAGCAAGATAAGTCATTACTGGCATATGTAAGGTTTACCTTATACATAATTAGGTGCTGTTATTTTTTTAAAAAAATACTTTGGTAAAGTAAAGTATATATCTGAGACTCTAAATAGGACAAATACTGTGTAATTTTAAAAGAAGCCACAGTAATTCACTGAAAATCTCTAAACATTCAAGTCTTTCTACCCAAGAGAAAGAGATTCTTTTTTTTTTTTAATCTCACAGCACTATATTTTGTCCCTTTTATTTTTTTTTAATTAGTGTTGGTTTGAAGTTTATTTTAGCTGAAGAGAAATGCAAATTGAAACAACTTTGAGATACCACCTGACACCTGTCAGATTGGCTAACATAAAAGACACAGATGACACCCTATGCTGGAGAGGTTGTTGAGCAAGGGGAACACTCCTACATTGTTGATGGGAGTGTAAGCTTGTTCAGCCACTCTGCAATGAAGTGTGGTGGTTTCTCAGAAAACTGGGAATCAATCTCCCTAAAGATTCAGCAATACCGCTACTGGGCCCATACCCTAAAGATGCACATTCACACTCCAAAGGCATTAGCTCAACTATGTTCATAGCAGCATTATTTGTAATAGCAAGAACCTGGAAACAACCTAGATGCCCCTCAAGTGAAGAATGGATTCACCAACTGTGGTACATCTATACAATGGAGTACTACTCAGCACTAAGAAAAAATGATATCCTAAAATTTGCAGGCAAATGGATGGATTTGGAAAACATCCCCCTGAACAAGGTACCACCAACCCAGAAAGATAAGCAGAGGATGTACTCACTCATTAGTGGACTCTAAACAAAAAAGGAAAAAGCAAAGTAATGTCCCAGCTGCAAACTACAAACACTGAACGACTTGGTATCTGAAACACCTTGGACTGACACCTTGGATTCCACTCCCTCCAGAGGAACACCTGACCCAGTCTTGATTTTGGGGTGAGGAAAGCAGATCTGCCATGAGTAGATGCTGAACTAAGCCACCTTGGGACCTTCGGACCTCCTGATCTTGCTGGGGATGAGATAAAGAGATAGGGAGAAGATAGAATGGCTGGGGGAGTGGGAGAGGGAAGGGAGCTTGAACAAGAATATAAATGGATAAAAATATGACTTTATTCATAATAAAAGGAAAATAAAAAATTAAAAAGTATAAACAAAGGAGAAAGAGATTCTTAACAAAAAATCCTAAAGCAGTGATATTAAAATAAAGAAACAACAAATAACAAATTAAGATATAAGAAAACAAAAGAAGGAAAGATCATACAAAGCACACAAAAACAATACCAAAAAATAAGTAAAAAAACAAAAGAGCACAAATAAATATATAAGCTCAAAGACACAAATGTTCTTGCACATTTGAGGCCTGGCCACTCTTGTAGGTTGAATGATTCTTTGTTTTCTTTAAAAACAAAAAAGACAGAAAAGCTTGTTGATCACAATAAAAGGGGATGTGTGAATGAACTGTTGATAAATATGGGCCATTGGAAACTGTATTCAGAATATATATTATGAAAAAAAATAAATTTTCTGTCAGAGAAAAATATTCACTATTTTGAACTTAAGGATCTCAGTGTTGCATCAACTTTATCTTGTCATTTTTTTTAACAACTTGCTGCCCTCATGGAGTAGATACTGAGCTGATCCTCCTTGGGACTTCTTGACCTTTTTGAGGAGGGAATGGGGAGATTGGACAGAGGGAGGTTGTAGGCAGACAGGGAGAGGTTGGGATGGGGAAGGGAGGGAGAACAAGGGGATACATGAAAAAAAGGGCTTTATATTCTAAAAATAAATAAATAATAAAAACCAATATTCTGCCATTTAAATGTCAATTGTGTTACCTGATTATTGAGTACAATTTTCCCATTTCTAGTTTAGAACAGGAGAAAAAATACATGAAATTAAAGAACTAAAGAATTGTGTTAGGTTTTAAATAGTATTTGAAATTTTGTTCAACAAAATTTTATTAATATGTTAAATTGCCTAGGATAATTTTTTTTTATAAAACAAAAATGTTAAGCTATTGTTGACAATATGAATGTAATTATTTCTAAGACTCTCATAAATTTTTAGATGATATGGTCTGAAATAATATTTTATTTACATATAGCTCAACTATATTTAATTACTCTTAAAAACAATTAACAAATATATGTGGTGGTTTGAATAGGTATGACCCCTGTAAACTCATATGTTTACAGGCTTAGATAAAAAGGCATAGTTCTGTATGGAGGTATGGCCTCACTGTAAGTAGGTATGGCTTTGCTGGAGTAAGTGTGTCACTTTGGAGGTGGGCTATGAGGTCTCTATATGTTCAAGCCATGCCCAATGTGTCAGTCTTCTTCTGTCCTCTGGAAATCCTGATGTAGACCTCTTAGCTCCTTCTCTAGTGCCATGTATACCTGCATTCCACCATTTCCTATCATAAGGATAATGGATTAAACTTTTAAAACTATAAATGGGTATCAATAATTTTTTTAAAGATGTTTTGTAGTCATGAATGAGAGGACCTTATTTTATAGCCAGCAAACAGAAGAACTTGATATTGTTCACCACATGTTTTAAGATATAGAGTCAAGTAGAGAAGAAGTGTGATATGGAATCTTCTTTTGTGACCAAGAAGTCAATGAAACCAGGTGTATGTCAAAGATGTCCCCATATAAAAGTCTAAAGAGACCATTGTGTGGAGCTGTAAAGTTAAAGCTTGGATTGCCTTGGAAATTTCAAAATTTTGGTGATGACAGAGTCCTAGAATACTTTAGAAGAAAAGCTATTAACAAGGAGTATATATAATCCAAAAAAAAAATTGTATGTTGTAGTCAACAAAGCTAAATGGAAATGTAGATCTGAAAATTAACATCAGAAAAAAATTGTAGAGTTTGGAGTTTCCTAGTCAGTTTTCAGTCCTTTTTTGGTCCTGTATTTCCTCACTATTTTCCATTTGGGAATGGTATTGTATACCCTGAGCCAATATAAGTTGGAGATATGCTTTTAATTTTTATTTTAAAAGTAAATATTATCTGATTTTTATTTATTTATTTTTATTTTCTATTATCTATTTATCATCATCTATTACTATACAAAGGACACATTTGTTTTGAAATTTCTTTAAAAAGACACAGCACTAATAATATCATAAAGGGAGAAACTTGATAAACAGCTTCAAATTTAACAATAGTTGTAGTTAGTTTGTTCCTCTTTAGGCATATTAAGTAATGAAAATCACTGTTCTCTGTGTCTCTTTTCTCTAAAATACATGGAACACATAAAGTAAAATCTAAGGCATGGCACTTCCATCCAGGTTAGACTTAGCTACAGATAAAGAAAGAACACTAGGTCACAACTAATGCCCATGGATGCACTATGGTCACCACAAATTTATGTTAAGTAACCCTTTTACATTCAAACCAGAAAGGTTTTTTGTTGTTATTTTGTTTTGTTTTGTTTTGTTCGTTCTCTCTCTCTCTCTCTCTCTCTCTCTCTCTCTCTCTCTCTCTCTCTCTCTCTCTCTCTCTGTGTGTGTGTTTTAAATCACTTTATTCACTCATTACCCTTCAATGAAATAGGAATACTTTTGCTTAAAGTTCATTAATGAGTGAGTATATGTAGTAAAATGTTTTTTTATATGATGTAAATAAAAACTGTTTAGGCCCCGACAGGGCACTGTAGAAGTGGGTAGTGAATCAGAGGAGAGCCATGTGGTGGTCAAATCAATAAAAATGGTTAAATTAAGATAAAAAAAACTAGCTAATAATGGGCATGAGATATGGGCCAAACAGTCTTAAAGTATATAAATGTGTGATTTATTTTTTTTAAGAGACAAAAGCTGGGAGCATGCAGACCAGGTTCTAAACCGCCGGCGCCACACGTGCACCAGGTTACAAACTTCTAAGACCCAAAACGGACCAGAAAAAACTTACAACAGATGGCGCCCAACGTGGGGTACAAACACCTGCATAAAGCCTAAAAAAGTTAAAAATAGTTTTTTAAATTGCATACTTAAATTGATTTATGGTACAGAGACAGCGTGGTGTTCAGGCAAAAATTTAAAAATGTCGCGTCTGCGGCACACAGCTTAAACTCATACGTTTTACGACAAGATTGGCAAAAGTGTAATTGATTTAAGGTTTCTGGTTATACTAAACAAACAAACAAACAAAAAACAGTTTAAAAAAGTTTTTCTCATAACAGCATTTCCTAAATTCACTCTTTTTGTCGGCAGCCTCAGAGCTACAGCGGGCTCCTCCACTATATTAAAAAGCTGCCAAAAGGGGCAGAGTCAGCAATTAAAGTGACACCGAACTTTTAAAAGCTCTTTGAGTTAAAAAATGATTAAAAATTCTCAATAAGACAGATTTAGACTCTCAAAACCTCTAAACGGGATACAATGTATATAAAATACACATAAGCTTCAGAGAGAGAGAGAAAGAAAGAAAAAAAGGGGGTATAAATCCCTTGAAAAAAATAAAAATAAAAATAAAGGCCACATAAAGATGTCAGATGAACAAAGAGTCTAGATTATATTTGTTGTGTGTTCTTTCAATTTTTTAACTTTTAATGAGCTAATTACAGAGAGACGATTGATTGCTAAGGCTGCTAAGTTAAATCAATACTTATATTTTAAAGATGTCTTGACTTTAAAATCTGTTTATAAAAATATGTTACTTAAAAAAAGAGTTTCTGCTTTTGTCTCCACAAAAGATCAAAACCTATAACTTAGTTCTAGACAAACATAGTTCCACTTGCCAAGGCCACCTAAATAAACATTCTCAGCTTCCAAAAAGCCAGTTGAGATGATCCAGCTTCAAAACCCCATGACATCATTGTCCTTTGACAGCAAAAAATAATAAAAAAAAGCTTCGTCCAATTTCCCAAAAATATTAATTATTAATATTTGTTTTCATTATAAATAGTTAATGGTCATAGTCAATTTCTTAAAAAAAATTGGGGAGGGGGATATGATATAAAAATGATTTAAAAAATAAGTAGATTTTAGTTTATTGATACAAACTTAAAGTCAATTTTGTTATGCTATATATATTTTTCTACTCTTGATTAAGGTATGATGCTGATATAACTCATTTAAAATTGTAATGTGTAATTGAGAAATGCAGATTAATAGTCATCTATGATAAGCAAACTTATAGTCATGTTAGTTAAGTTTTTTATAGATATACAAAGATATATTTCAATTAGATAGGTAGTCTTCAAACACTTCAAAGACATACAAAATATGACATTTAAGATATTTTAAGAACTTAGAGTTTTCTAGACAGTGAGACAGGTCTATTACTGACAACATCAATATATTTCAGAAAAAAAGATGGACATTAAACAAACTTCATGTAAAATTTACTTTGTGGCAACAGTTAGCCACTGGACAAGAAACTGTTCTGATATTGACTACTTGATTATATGCTATATAAACTGGACATACAAGTTCCATAAAAAAGTGACCTCTAAATTTTGGCAAAACAAGCCGAGATGGTCCTTCAGGTTCCTGCTTTGCAAAAAACATTGCCAAACATTATTCAAGACACACAAAAAAACAACTGATAGAGTGTGTCAGATTTCCTGCATCACTAATCGGTTTGCCAGAGACTTTGGACCTATAGGCTAAAGATGGATGCCCCAACGTTACAAAGGAACTTTGAGTGACTGTCCAGACAGACAGTTGTCATCTTTGTCATTTTGTAGATGTTGGAAGCTGCTTGCACTTCCTGTTTATTTGCATAATATTATACCCTTCTGTGGTCTTTAATGTGGCTAAAAGTTTAATAATGATAAATATAGTTCTTTTTAGTTTAAAAATATTAGATATAAAACTTTAAATAAGATAGATAATAAAATATTCTCTTTAATTTTGTAAATACTAATAGACTAAATATGATTACTATAATTCCTATTTAAGAGCTGTTCTATAAATAATTTTGTTATATAAAAATTAAAACCTTCCTTTTTAATTAGACAAAAAAGAGGAAATGTAGTACAATGTTTTCTATATGATGTAAATAAAAAACTGTTTAGGCCCCGACAGGGCACCATAGAAGAGTATCAGAATCAGAGGTAGAGAATCAGAGGCAGCCAGGTAGAAAGAGGGTAGAGTTAGTCACTCTACATCATACCCCCCAAAAAAACAGACATGTAGAGGTACCGGCCAGCCATGGGCTGAGAGCCACGTGGCGGTCAAATCAATAAAAATGGGTTAAATTAAGATAAAAAACTAGCTAATAATGGGCATATGGGCCAAACAGTGTTAAAGTATATAAACCTGTGATTCATTTCTTTTAAGAGACAAAAGCCACGAGTGCGCAGACCAGGTTCCAAGCCACCGGCGTCACACGCGCACCACGTTACAAACCTCCCAGACCAAAAAACGGGCCAGAAAAAAACTTACTACAACAAGTATATACCCTGCTTATCCATCTGGATGTGTAAAACCTCACTCAGGAGGATATTCTCCAAATCCACCCATTTGTCTGTGAATTTTAGTATATCATTTTTTGTTTTTTACTGCTCCATTGTGTGGCTGTAACACAGCTTGTTAAACCATTCCTCAGTTAAGGGGCATCTAGGTTGTTTCCAGGTTCTTTCTATTACAAATAATGTTTCTATGAACATAGTTAAGTTGAATGAAGCTCAAAACTTTGAACTTTAGACTTTTAAACATGTTTAAGATTCTAATATACCATGGAAACTGTTAAAATTCAATTAAATGAATTTTGCATTATGCCAGGACTAAAAGCCAATGTGGACCATGGAATAAAATGTGGTAATTTCAATAACTATGGCTCTCATAATCTTGTAATTTTTTTGTCTCATAATGGGTGGTACAATTAGGAGCTGTGGTCTTATTGGATTATATGTTACCTTGTTAGAGAAAGTCTGTCACTTTGGAGGAAGGGTTTGAGGTCTCATTATATATAGTCAACAATGACCAGTGTGACAGTCTCCTTCTGCTGCCTGGAGTCTATATGTAGAACTGTCAGTCCCTTCTCCAGCACCATGTCTGCCTGCACATAACTCTGTCCCACTATGATGATAATAGACAAAATTTATATAGTTGTAAGCCAGCCTCAATTAAATGTTTTCTTTTGCAAGAATTATGATGGTCACAGTGTTTCTTCACAACCATAGAAACTCTAACTAAGACAATATACAAAATTATCATAAAACATGTTAAAATATAAACAAAAATCCAAAATAACTGTATGGGCATAAGCATGTAGATAAAAAAGAGATTCCAATATCCTTGTAATATAAAATTAGTTTGTAGTAAATTACTAAATCATTCACAAATATAAGTGAAATACTTCAGAAAACTAACCATGAGTGTACTATGTAATCTTGCTATTCAGTACTGTGTATATATATTCATATATATATGGTCAAAGAGAAAATAGTGACATGTATGAACAATGTTTGTTCTTAGATAAATAATGCAGCACTATTTGTTGTAAACACAGGATCAAATTACCCCTACATAGATGAATATATCAAGAAAATCTAGCATATAAAAATAATGGAATATCATTCAGCCATAAAAAAAGAATTACTGGGAATTCATGGAAACCAGATGGAATTGGATACTATTGTGTTGAAAGTAACAATTTATGAAGGTTAGACAAAAACCACAACTTCTCTTTTATATTTAGAAGAAAACACAATTAAGCACAATTGGCAGAGTGTAGAACAATTATGGGCACAAGCTGTGAATTATGGAAAGAGTGGAAGATAAGGATAATGTATATGTAATAAAATTTGAGTTGAAAAAGTAAATCCTAGGGCTGCAGATGGACTTGTCCTTGAAAACATGGACAGTTTGGAACTGAAGAGAGAGAGCTCTGAAATTAGGATCACTTACTGCTCCTGGAGTAGAAATGGGTTTGGTTCCTAGCAGTACATGGCAGCTCACAGATGTCTGTTACTCAGTGAAAGGTCAAAATCTTCTGCTGACCACCTCAGGCACTGCACACATATGGTACACATACACATGCAGATAAAATACCCATTCTATGAAGAAGTAAAGGGCAGGAATATTGATAGGACATTGTATTACTGGATACTTTGAATTTCTCAGTACACGGCTTTGTCAGTACTAGCTGTTTATCTGTGCAGAAGTTCTGTGTGGATACATCATAATTAACAATATTACTATGAAGGTTAAACAATAGTCACATCATAATGAAAGATAAACTTCAATATTATACAATTCTAAAAATATAGTACTTTAATAAAAGATATTTTAGAAATAAAGAGAATGACAATCTTTCTTTGTACATGCTATTTGTTTAAAATTATTGTCGAAGAAGAACCTATGTTCAAGTAAATTCAACTTTCCTGTGTACAGCTTGTGGAACATTATTTTGCAGGTATGCCATGGTCATCATTATACTCTCAACATTAGAGTAGATGTGGTGATATTCACTCAGAAAACCCTTTTAAAGTTGGTGCTATTAATGTTTTTAAATAAAGACTGAGTAGGAAGGACCAATAGATTCTTATCAAATATGCTAACACTCACTCATTCTTAACCTTTCCCCATAGGTACTCATACTTCTGGTTATTAATATTTTTTTTAAAGAAAGAGAGAATACCAAATGTTATTAGTCCCATGATAGACTTTTGTTCTTTTTCCACAGCTGTACATATGTCCACCCTGGATGCAATTTCTAGACAATGATAGTAGCATATAATAAAAGTTGAAAGTGAGGAACACAACATTTATGTAGTTTGAAGCACTATATACTTTTGTAGTGGGAATAGTCAGTGTTCTGTTTCAAGCTGAAGCTATATAGAACTGTTTCTTTGATCTACTGTCAGGGCCCGTTTGTAGTGATTTGCTATTTGTTCGCCTGTCCCCAACTAATTTAGATGAGATTATAATTATAAAAATATAAATATATACCTATATACTATCAGATACTGATTTACTTGAGAAAAATAATTATAAAACAATTACCTACAATTTTATATTAAATATATTGTTGGTATGGTAAAACTATTGTATTAATATGTTATATCATGAAACAAGTATTTACCCAAAAAAGCATAAAGAAAAATATACTAAAAGTCATTTCTTAGACCATGAAAAAACATGTTTTAGCTTAATTAAAATTAATTCCACCTACACATCATATCCAACTTCATAGAGCATGATCTTTTAATGTACACTGTATTTTGTGCATATTCACCAATTTTGCAATATGGCTGTAATTTTATGTGTTTTAATTCTTATTTTCTTTGTGTTTTAATTTTTGTATTGTGTTAAATACAGTGAAGTTGCAATTGGTGCATGGTATCTTGATGTAATCAGCCCCTTAAGATTTCCTGTCATTTTTAGTAAAATACATCACAGTTTCTTTCTGAAAAGTTTTTCCAAATATTTAGTTTACTAAAAATTATATATTTTGCTTCTCAGAGTTTCCTTTTTAACCTTCACTGAGTTTATAAACATCCTTCTTACATTTCTGTTTGACATTAAGAATTTTAATCTGTAAGAGGATTCCTCCTTTCAAATAAGTCAATAGTCGCTTTATACATAGATGAGCTTCAAATGACCAATTAAATTAAGAACTCATTCTGGGAAATTAGGTGGAACTATAATATTGTGTGGGAGGTTAATATCATGTCCTTGTTGAGAAAATGTCAGAGTTTGAGCACATTATGTTACATCCCTTATTGCAGGTTGAGACTCAGCATGCAAATTCAGAGTTTCCTAATGAAAACCTGCAGGTGACAGACAAAGGGACATTGGCACAGAAATAAAACAAATCCATTATTTATCTCTACTGACTTTACCAAGAAAATAACACCTGCTATGTGAGAGTTAAATGTAATGAATAAGCTAGGCTCTCAAGAAGATTCATTTAATACTCACAGTTAGTGTGATATGCCTAGTAATAGTTTTTAATGTGGAGAAATGTTAATTATATTTTCTTGTACTTAAAAAAAATCTTATGTATCAAGATTTAGAAGAGTTATAAAGCTCATTCCAGTTCAACACTTTTTTTAAGAAACACACACAAACAATATATAAACTTAACAAGATTTTTTTCAACAGAAGTAGAAGTGACACAATTTTATAATATTTCAAGCAAAGCTTATTGTGCTCAATTTATTTATGTTTAATCTTCAAGTGTTATGTTTTAAGGAAAATAAGACTTTTCTAAAATGTAGTGTTTTATTCTTTGAAATTTCTTGGTTAATTCTGAAGCTTTATTGTGTGGATCTGCATAAAGCATATTATGTCTCTTCATTTTAATTAGGATCATTTTATTTTCAAAGTTTTATTTTTATATTTAATTTGTATCAGTGTTATGTAATACATTATAATCAGAAGTACTTTACAATACTATATATAAAAACTTTTTATAAAACCATTTTTAGGTCTTCATTAAAATTTTAAATACAACTAAATAAATTCATTCCTCTGATTAAAGAAAAAAATTCCACACATGCTCTTCCAAGTAACATAGGTTTTGTCATAGAATGACAATTGCCACTATTAACAATCATATCTTTTAATCTCACTGCTGTAGATTTTAGCAATAAACCCTACATAAATAACTTTATTCATAACAAAAAATAAATTAAAAAAAGAAATAGATTGAATACATCTGAATGCTATTTGTAATTGTTTATGTTTCAGTTTCGGCTGTCCATGCCAAGGCATTAAAAAATCAAAAGAATCCTTGAAAGAAAAAAAAGAAAGAGAAAAAAAGCAATTTTATTGAAGTGATAGTAAAGAATGGTGGCTCTTACATAATGTCTGTCAAGCAAGTGTAATTAACACTGTGAACATTGAAAATGATTGCTTATGCACCCTAAATTATGTTGTTAGAACAGAATACTAAGCACTGTGCTGTAGTATTGTGATTATTCAAAAAATGGCTATGTTTCTATGTTTAAAATCTGCATCAGTACAGTACAATCCAATTCATTTCATTATCCATTTTCATCTGATTACTTATGCTGTCATATTGTTACCCTTGATCTTTTCGCAAAAGATTTAGCTTTGTGAGACCTTAGCCATGTGCCAAATTAATTCTGAATTTGGCTTCTACAAATTATTGAAGTAATCTCATTTGTCTTTTTTTTTTGGTCAGTTTGATCTTTGAATAAATATTACTAATCAGTAGGAGAATTTTAAATACTTTTGGCAAAGTTCAATTTAGAATTTGGAACTATAAAAATAAATGGATTAAAGACCTTCATTTTAAATACAAAACACTAAACCTAAAGAGGGAAACATTGATGACACTCATCAAGACATTCGGGTAAACAGAAACTTCTGTGTAAAACATATTAATTATGTGTTAATTATACTCAGGGACTACCCTCATTTATTAGCAACCTAGACTACATGACAATGCAATATTTTTGTATATCAAAAAACTGTTATGGATTTGTTTTGTGGTGATAGTGCATAAAATAGTTTACATGTTATTTTTAACTGCATAAAAGTTCACTGAGTTATTTATACATTGGATCATATTTATTTTGGTATGATGCCTTTATTGCTTACAGTGTTTTTAAAGTAAAGTTTTTGAAAAGGCAAAAATAAAACAATAATTGATAATATGTCAAATAAATATAAAGACATTTATTGTATGGCAACTGAAAGTATCAACAATAAAACAATGATAAGGTTGGTAACTAAATTTTTCATTATTATTATTCTCACATTTCAGATATTCTTACAGCCTGAATTGTATGACTGTATAATATAAAGAACTGTAATGTACTTAATCAATGTATGGATAAAAAAGTAAAATACCTGTCCTCTAAGACACATTTGTCTAAATAGCATGAACTAAATTATAATTAAACATGCTACACTGTTTAATAAACTTGAAGTACATTTCTAGTAGTATCTGGTATCTTCTGTTTCTCTGTCTCAGTCTTTTCCTTTTTTGTCTTTCTCCACATTGCCTAATTAATGGAAAGAAGTTTCAAGATATGACTTACTATTATAAAATCATCAGATTTTAATAGTAAATAAAATACAGTAAAAAGAGAAAATTCACGTGCTATAAATACAAGGTAAAATTAAATTCCTTTTTAATTAGTTTTGTAGTGATGAGAAATTAACTGACCTTTAGGAAATTAGAACATACTATGCTACTGAATTCTTTCCATTTATTTTGCATTTGAAAAGAATAAAAATCAGCACAAGAATTTTTTTAAGAAAGAATGGTTAATTTATTATCTCCCAGAGTCTATAAATGATACATATTATTTTATCACATTACTACCATTAATATAGCATAAATAAAATACCATTGTTATTAACATAAAGCTATAAATTTGAAAGGTAGCTAAAAAGTTCCAAAATTATTCTAAATTAGCATGTCAATAAGATATAATGTATTCATTCTTCTAAAAATTCTTCTATTATATCCTAATTGTATTCCAGGTTTAAAATTATTGTTTAACAGAAAGATAGACAAACTTTGTGTGTCTTGTCACTTAATGTTTGATATTAGGCACCTATGTCTATATTTTCTTCCATTCTGACCTTAAATAAAAATAGGCACAATGTTTGTCTTTATATATTTTTAAGTATATTTTTAGTTAAAATAGCATTATGCCACATTGTTCCTTTTCTTAAATTCTAAAGTAGTCACAGTTAATACAAAATTATACTCAGTTTTGCTGATAGCTTCTTAGTTACTGTGGTTATATGTGTACATAAATATGTGTGTGGTCATGTGTGTTTGTTGTTAAGACTCATAATCTTCCCACCACACCTTCCAGAAGATTCAATGAACTACAGACAGATGGTCTATAATATAGATTTTAGACTGGGCTCCAAATTTACATTGATTTCTTTATTGTCTATGGTTGTCTAGATTTCATGAATAAATGAAATCCAGGCAATTTCACTTCTTTAACATAATCTGAAAAGGAAAACTCAAATAGAAATGGTAATATGGAAGGGAAAAAGCTCATTGGGCCTAAACATTAAACAACAAAAGTAACCAAAGTAATCCTTAGAGTAAAACAAATAGTATTTTCTAGTAAAGAACACAGATGGGGTTCAGAACTAAAAAGGGAATTCTCAGCAGAAGAATTACAAATGGCTGAAAGGCACTTGAAAAGGTGATCAAGTTCTTTAGCAATCAGATTAATGCAAATCAAAACAACTTTGAGATCCTACCTTACACCTGTCAGAATGGCTAAGATAAAAGATACAGATGGCAGCCTATGGTGCATAATTTATAGAGCAAGGGGAACACTCCATTGTTGGTTGGAATGTAAACTTGTTCATCCACTTTGGAATGCAATATGGCAGTTTCTCAGAAAATTGAGAATCAATCTCCCCAAGGATCCAGCAATACCACTACTGGGCATATACCCTAAATATGCACATTCACACAACAAAGGTGTTAGCTCAACTATGTTCATAGCAGCATTACTCTTAATAGCAAGAACCTGGAAACAACCTAGATGCCCCTCAACTGAAGAATGGATTAACGAACTCTGGTACATCTACACAATGGAGTACTACTCAGCCATAAAAATACAATAATAATAATAATAATAATAATAATAATAATAATAATAATAATAAAAATAAAAATAAAAATAAAAAATGATATCCTAAAATTTGCAGGCAAATGGATGATTTTGAAGAATATCCTCCTGAGTGAGGTATCACAAACCCAGAAAGATAAGCAGGGGATGTACTCACTCATTAGTGGACTCTAAACAAAAAGCAAAGCATTCCCAAGCTGTAAACCATAACCACTGAACAGCATAGGATATGAAACAGCTTGGACTGGCACCTTGGAGTCCATTCCCTCCAGAGGAACACCTGCCCCAGTCTTGATGTTGGGGTGAGGAAAGCAGATCTGCCTGGAGTGGATACTGACCTAAGCCACCTTGTGACCTTGGGACCTCTTGCCCTTGCTGGGGAGGAGATAAGGAGATGGGGAGAATAGAGAATGACTGGGAGGGGTGAGAGGGGGAAGGGAGTTGTATAAGAGGATACATGGGTAAAAAAATGAGACTTTATACATAATAAAATAGAAAAAGCAAAAGAAAAAAAAGAACACACAGATGTTTACGATTTTCTGTGAAGGATGGATTCTATGATTAGCTACCGTCATCTATGAAATATAGTTCATGTACAAAAAAGCTTTGTAATTTATAATTTATTTTGTTGTCTTATTGAGAGCTAAAACATAACCTGACTAATTGTTTTGCCTCTGCCTGGTTTGGCATCAGAACTCAGAATTACATTCATGCTTATGGTCCTGCTTTTGCTCTCAGGGTAGAGTGCAAGGATGGCATGGTATCAATGACACAGTGACATAGCATCTGGGAACAAGCAAGTTTAATTTTTATTTTGGAAGGGAAGGCATTAAATAATTTTACGAGGTTCTGGTGGTGGTCTCTCAATGGTCTAGGAATGTTCTTTTGGAACTCCAACCTCAAGGCCCCAGGCTTAGTCTCCAGGTCTGTTTGGCTTATGCAGAAGTGCTTAGAAGCAGATGTCTTAAGGTACTAATATTAACCAGTTTGCACTGGCTGTGACCAGGCTTGTCTCTAGGCCCCTTAAAAGCCAAAACAACTAATCAATTCTCCTATTCAATACAATTTATTTATATTAAGGGCTTTCTATCATACTTTTTGTCCTCAACATAACATTCCTTCTCACATTGTCACAATGATTTTGTCACATAAAAAGATAACCTAGTTCACAGTGCTTACCTTTTCTCTTGTTTCCACTTTCTTAATACTTTCTGTGCATATACATTTCAGTGAGTACTAGACAATCAGTATTGACAGAGATACTCATTTTAGTGGTCTTAATATTGGCTAGAATTCCTACTAAAACCTTTGTGTCTTGTATGTAAATATATTTTACTATGTATGTGATAACTAAAATGCGACTACTGTAGTTATATCATTTTGTATCTTTTTTCCTCTCTTATATGCTCTACTCCATTTCAAGTTATGATCCCTTCTCTTGCAAAAGCAAATTCCTACATATATGAAGAGTAAATTTAGTGTTTTCCATATGCATATGTGCTTAGAATGACCACTTGTGTTTAAGTATTCTATTAGATGTCTGATTTTCAGAAAACATTGATTCTCCCTGTTTTGACAACCATTAATCTTCTGTGGCTCTTCACTTAGTGGTAAGACCTCACAAGATTTTATCCATGTTTGTCATTTAAATCGGGGTTATAATACTGGTTTTGTTCTGACAACCATATTATTTAGCCTTTTTGAGTGCTGTAAGGACTGACAAATATGAGCATACAAGTCTGTTATCCAACATTAAATGGTCTTGCCTACAAGCATACATATAAGTAATATTAAGGTTGTATAAGTATGTGTGTGTAAGAACAATTAAAATAGAATCTTTAAATTATTAAAAGATTAATGTGATACATGGTAATGTTTGGAGAGAATGAATGGGAAGAAAGAGGTACTCCAATTGCATATTAATCTCAAGCATTACAAGGATATCAAAGGATTTATAGGTTCACCTTTCCTCTTATAAATAAAAGACAGTATTTTTTAGCTGGTTTCCAGATATTTGAGCTTTCATACTCTTTTCACTACCTCTTTAACAATGTCCCAGAGCACTAAATGTTGTGGTTGTTTCTATTGCATTTAATCTATTGAGGTTGAAATCATCATAATCAGTTGTTCTCAGCATTTTTCTAGTCAAGAATTTCCCAGAACTGAGCAAGCAAGAATCTATTTCTCTCCCAGAACTGGGCAGATGTCTTTGGTAATCTCCCAGATCTGGGCAGGTAGGAAGCTATTCTTCTGTCAGAATGAGGAGGTCCCCTACTAGGTCTATTCTTTTAAGACACATTCTCTTCCCAGGACTGATCAGGCATGACTATTTTTCAGACCTGGGCAGCACCATCACCCCCAGCCAGAAATGCCAAACTAAACTTTATTTTACCATTTTGTAAAATAGCTACTAGAATGCAAAATGAGGTTTCTTAAGATAAAGTTTTCTCTCTTAAGCATCCACAGAAACTTTTGTTCCTGAAAATGAGTTTAATTGGTTGTCTATAGTTCTGCGGGTAAGCACTATAACACACACACCCAGTTATTTATATTACAGGTTGATTTTAAGCAAATATAAAATAATGTCTCTCTGTAATTTTTCTAGCCTTCTCTTACTGTTATTGTATCTTAGGAGGAATTGATTCCTCACCATTTAACTAAAATCAACAGAACGAACATCAGCAATTGTGATCCAGCACATTCTTATAAATTTGAAAAAAAAAAATATTGCATGTTAATTCCAGTATTTTTAACTTAATCTCTTATGTACAAACTAAATACATTGTCTCTACTTTCTCCATTTATATGTCAGAAAAGCAACTATCTGGTATCCTTCTTTAGAATTTTTCAAATTTGACTCTTTTTAAGGGGAAGCCTAAATGTTAGTATATCAATATAATTATAAGTTGATTTTTTTTACGATATATCAGATTTTAATTTTTCTATATGAAATCCAGTGATATTATCATTTGGCTGAGCAAATAAGACAAACATTTTTATTTATTTTTCTAAGAAATTTACTTACCAAAACCAATTTGCCTGTGATCATTAAAAGACAAAATATTTATTTTAATGCCAAAACTTCAGCAAGTAAGAATATGGACATATTTGCAAGTTAGAAAGTTACAACTCTGCAGGTGTTGCAGTCTACAATAAAGCGTAAAAACTAGTTTTCTATTATAGTATAAAAATAAAAATTATTTGAATTGTTGACTTAGTCAATAAGAATTGTCACTGGGAAACAGTTTGGTATTAGAGATTAGTCTTGCAATGTCAAAAGTCAAAAGGCACTTTACCTAGGATTCATGTTGAGTGAAAGGAAGAAAATAAAAGAGACTGCAAAACACTAGAGCAATGAAATTATAATATAAAATAAAATATAACCATATAACAGGGCATAAAATATTTACATTAAATACTAAATTACTCCTAATACAAAAAATAATTAGTAAAATGTATATCTTCTTGCTAGTTACTGTCTGTCAGATATGAAGAAGATAAAGAGTGAACCATTGGAATCAATGACTATTTTGCAATAGTAATTACATTATGTTAGTTGTAAGATGTTTACTTTGCACAATTTTGGGAAAAATTAGTTAGATACACAAATCTTTTGTCATCTGAAATAACTTTCTCAAAACATAGCTAAGTATACTATTTATTATTATTCAAATTTTTAAATTCCAAAGGGATATAAGCAGTATTTGATGAGGTCACAATAAATCCAAAGTTAAGCCCATGCATTTTATATAATTCTTAAGTTTTCCACCATTTTTATCTCAATCTGTAAACTGCATAGTATAAAAACATCAGTCAAAAGATGTAATCTTTTAAGAAATATCTAAAAATTTGTTGGGTTAACCAAAAATATCTGCTATAAATCATTATCTGATCAAATTTACTTCAAATAGGAACATCTAAATGTCTGTTCAGACCCAAACTAAGTATTATATGATATTTCCACACTCAATATATTTCTTCAAATTGTTTGGTCTCTTCTTTTGTGTATAACATAACAGAAGAAGACTAGAAACTGGAGTGTTCCTCCCACTCAGGCTCCACGCATTTCAATTCTACTTCATGAGGATCCTTAACACAAACGAAAGTTCTGGAATGAGACATTGCTGTGTGTGCACTGAATGACTGTAAAGATTTCATCTTCTTTTGGTGATCAGAAATCCTTTTTATTTTTATCATACACATACTTAAATCATACACAGTTTTCTAAAAGTATAAATCAAATCTATATCAATTATAATCTCCAAATATACTCAGTCACACACAAAAGTCCCACACCTTTGATATTTACCAAAATATTTTCTCAACTTGGCAGCTAGGTAAACCTTTTCTGTTATTTATTTTTATTTGAATTATCATAGGAAAAGGTATGTAAAAACATTTTACTTTGATGTTAAAATTAATAATAAAGAAAGATTATTCTGTTGACAAAAAATGAAATGGTTTCATCATATACTTTGCATTTAATTTATAATTCTTTAATGAATAGCCAGATTCTGCCTGTGTGTTTTGTTATGTCCCTGTAATCAAGCACTGCAGAAGCATAGGTAAGAAGAGGTAAGACTCCAAGTGGTGGCTTCAGTATGAAGATTAGAAAGCAGCCTGTGACTCATGAGATGCTGTCTTAAAGAAAGAGAATTTCCAAGAACTCATACCTGGAACTGTTAAAGAGTCCAAAACTTTGTGACTATAGTAGATAGATAGTAGGCCCTAGCAGAGCCTAATACTATATTTCTTCTGGTAGACATAGTTTTAAAAATCTTAATATCTGATTTCTATAGCAATAGATATCTTCCTTTAATCACTCTAATCAGAGAAACTTTTTTTAATAGCAGGTGATTATTAATATAAAATGTTTGAATAGGTCAAAATGCAGAATGAATGAAATTTTGAAAGGTTGCTCCTTAACTTAATGCATTTATCAAAACCACCACCCTAAGAAGTAAAAATTATTGAGGAATAGGGGACAGAAAGATTGTAACATGATGGGTAACATTAGGAAAACAATATTTTCCAGACACGGTAGGATAATTACACATATGAACTCACAGTAATTATGATAGCATGCACTAGACTTGTACAAGTTCTAATCAAAAAAAAATATTCATACCTGGTGGTAGGGTAGGAGGCAAATTCGATGACTGCCTGAAAAGCTATTAGCATTTGATAGCCATTGGTCATGAGTGGTAAAGGTGAAGCAGAAATTGGATTTGATGAGTATAATCAGGAAGGAGGAGTAGAAAAGCCAGCAAGAGGAAAACAGAAGTCTCCTTGATGCTGAATGGGAGTAAAGGTGAGTGGGAGGAGCTGGGAGATGAATAATATCAAAATACACTGTGTGGAATTCTCCAACGATTAGTAAAATGTTATTCTCAAATAGAAACAAAAAGTTAGTTTTTGTTTTTAATAAATATATAATAAACATTTTAGAAACAAATTATACTGGTAATTACAATTTACCTTTATTTTGAAATCCTGATTTGAAATGACATGGAAAGCAGAGGTCTTTTGCTTGCACTTATATCTGTAGACAATCCAATTTAATCTAGAAAACTGCATGGCTTAGGCAGATAAAAATACATTGCATATATTATTTCTTTGAATGTAAAATTCCCTCTGCTTTTCTGAAACATTATTACTGGAGGTTTGTTTCCTACAAAAGACTTAAAGTCTCACAGGGGAGGCTTACAGAATTTACTGAATCAATATATGGAGTATAAAGGAACCATCCTTTGAAAATTGGGAACAAACTTTTTCAGCAAGTTTGTATTACATGTTTTATTGGTCTAGTTTCTGTTTACTTATCTCTTTTATTTTTATATTTAAAGAATAAACTCTCATTTTTTTTATTCATGTATCCCTTTGTTCAAACTCCTTTCCCCTTCCCAATCCCTCCCGACCAGTCTCTCTTCTCCCTATCTCTTAAGATACTCAATGTTTTGAAAAAAAAAATAATATGTCTTTCTTCAATTTCCACAAAATATTTGAGGTTATCTTTTTTGATAAAATTTTGCTTATATACCTTTCTAATATGGGAGTGTAAATAAGGATATTAATGTACTTATGCTACATGATAGTAAACCTTTGTCAACTTGACACAATGTAGAATCACTTGTGAAGAGAGTGTTAATGGGATTATCATCTGTCTAAGTTAAATTGGCCTGTAGATATGTGTATGTGTGGAAGGATGATAATTAAATTAAATATGATAATTTTTAATAAGACTTCTGTACAGTGTTCTGTAGTTAGAGATTCTGATCTGTCTAAAATAGAAAAAAATAAATGATCTGAGCACAACCAGTAAAAAGGTGATCATGTCCACATTCCAGTTACTTTGCTGTTAACTATGGACATATTTATAACCATTTGAAGTTCTTTCCTTGTTTTTACATGGACAGACAGAAACATAATCTGAAACAAATCTTGTTTTTCTTACAGGTTTGCCCTTTTGTCAAAGTATTATTAATACAGCAACAGAAATAAAGTATAATACCCTACAATTTCTGTAATTGATTTAATTCTCAAATATATAACAAACTAAAAGAGCCTTAACTGTATTTAACTAATATTATATTAATGATACTTTTGTTTAGTAATTTCAAGAATAGATACCAAATTGTGATTATCCTAATAATATCACCATTTTTTGTTTCATAAAGTTGCAATTATTTTATACTGATTTTCAAAAAAAATTTATTAACATATCTGGAATTTAGATGTCATAATTACAAATAAGAATTTTAGGCTTAAAATTAACATTATCTAACTTATAACATAACAATGCTATAATGTATGATTTGAATGACGGTATATATAATGGAATTTTGTAAGAGACTAATTCTAATTTTTGTGGGTGTCTCACAAAAGTTATTTAATCAAATAACAAATGTAAAGTACCAATGAGTTAAAGTATCTCTCTAACAATTAAACAGATTAACTTAAGACTTGTTGATTTCCCATAATCCATTCTTTCTCTAAAGCTTCTATAATATATGTCCTATAGGTGTAGATTAAAGCTAAAACACCATATTTCCTCTGGATTTTATCATTTGTTGTTTGTTTGCTTTATTTTTCCAGAGTTCTCATTTATTAATTTTTGGAGATGGAGCCAGGTCTAATTTTAAATTATATTTGCTTTAGTTTATGCCAAACTGAAATTTATATTGTCTAGCAAAATTTTCATAGACCACATAGTGTGTACTTGAGTAGCAAAAATATATGAGGTGTCTTGTTTACTTGCAGGCTTTTTTTTTTTTCAAGCAGGGCCAAGTTCTACTTACAGTTTCCTGACTTTCCCTTTCTGAGGGTTAAGCTTTATTCTTGTTAACCCTTTAACTCTGAGTTCATAGTTATGTAATCCTGTTTGAACTTTTACTCAGCTAATATCCCCAGACACTAGCTATTATCTGTAGGGCGTGGTTTGCCTTTGCACAACTTGCTGGAACATTCTATTGCCACTTATGCTAATTAGGCATCGAGTAGTGACCAATCCGATGTGCTGAAGCTAATTAGGCATTGAGAAAGGACCTATCCGATGCGATCCTCAAATATGCTAATGAGCCATTATTTTGGGCCAATCACCAGTCATATGCTAATGAGTATTACTTTGAACCAATCACCAGCCATATGTTAATGAGGCATTGTGATGGGAACCAATCACGCACCAGGCTTCCCTATATAAGCAGGCTGAATCTCAGGCTCGGGGACTTCTTTCCACCATTTCACAACTGAGCTGTACTCCAATAAAGTGTGATCCGAGAAGAATCGTGCGTGTGGTGACTCGTCGTTCTGCAGGCCAGAAGGGGCTCGCCACAATTATCTATTTTTGTCCTGTACTTACTAGGTGATATCTAAAACAAAAGAAAGACATCAAGACTTACAATTTGCCTGAATCACTCTGTATACTTCCTTTCAATTCAGAATTCACAATGTCATTCTGCATTTAGACTCTGCAAATCCCTTAGATTTTATCAAATCATGTGTGCATATATGATTTTATAGGAATATTAAGTTTTTTTGTAAAATTAATAGTTCAGACATATAGAAGCCTATAATTCTAGGAATAAAAAAGTTATGATTGCTTAGATATATGCTATTTGTCATGTATGGAAGGTATGAAAATAAATCTATAAATTTATGAACACCTGCACTTTAAAAAAAGAATCCAGAAATACATACACTGGTAATAGACCTAATTTTTAACTAATACTGAGGTTCTATCAAGATGCCTAAATGTAGAAGGATATAAGTAAATCCATACTTATCACCCTGCACAAAACTCAAGTTGAAGTGGAATGAGGACCTCAACATTAAAGAAATACACTAAACCTGATAAAAGAGAATGTTGGTGAGAGCCTTGAGTGCACTGACTCAGGACATTACTTTCTAAACACAATGTTGATAGCACAGGCACAAAGATTAACAATTAATAAATAAGGCCTCAGAAAACAGAAAAGCTTCACTAAGGCAAGGGTCATCATTATTTGGAAATAAATGGCAGCCAACAGAATTCAAAAATATTTTTACCAACTCCACATATGAGGGAGAAGTAATATTCAAAATGTTCTAAAGAACTCAATAAACTACATATTGACAAACAATATTAACTCTAATTAGCTAAATAATCCAAATAAAGATGGGATACAATACTAAAAACAGAACTCTCAATAGCGGAAACTCAAAAAGATATTAAAATTTAAATAAATAGTCAATATGCTTAGCCATCAGAGAAATGCAAATCAAAACTACTTGAAATTCTATATTACACTTGTCAAAATGGGTAGCTTCAGTGGTATCAGTTACAGATCATGCTGCAGAGAATGTGGAACAGAAAGAATACTCCTCCATTGTTTGGGGAGTACAAACTTATACACCCACTATGGAAATCAATATGGAGGCTCCTCAGATATTGTAAGAATTATTCTATCTTGTGACTCAGCTACACCACTCTGGGGAATATATCCAAAGGATGTTCCATCCAACCACATATGCAGTCTATTGCAACTTTATTCACAATAGGCATAAACTGGAATCAATCTAGATGTACAACATAGAAATGAGCAAAGAAATGCAATACATTTAAACAACAAATTATTACTCAGCTGTTTAAAAAATTTACATCAAGAAATTCATAAGTATGTTGATAGAACTCAAATTTATCTGGAAGAAAGTAACCCAGACTCAGAAAGAGAAATATGGCATGTATTCACTTATAAGAGGATATTAACTATTATGTGAATGATAAACATGGCATAATTTGTAAACCAACAAAAGTTATAGAGGAAGTGCCAAAAGGGGATGAAGGTATTTTCTCAAAAAAAAAGAAAGAAAGAAATGTCATTGACATTAGAGACAGACTTGGCGTGGGTGGTTAGGAAAGGGGCCGGATAAATGGGCTGAAGAGAAAGAATAGAAGAGGCAGCTACAAACTCAGTGCAAATGTAGTGAAATCTTTGTAAAATGTATGACGGTAATCTTTATGATGCTTTCTAATGGGGGCCATGGAATCTCAATTATCCATTTGTAGTCACTAGAGGAGGCAACCAATGAAAAAGAGTTGCATTCAATTAGATTGTTAGCCAAGGGGGTTCAAGGGAAATCCCATACCTATCCAGGTTTTGATAAGAGGATTTGTTACTTTCCATACTGAAAATGGTGCCCTATTGATGAAGATAACATCCATATAATTCATAAAACATGGAAAATCCCAGCTGGGGACTACATGGAGCTTTCTTCTTTTTACTTGTGTGTGCAGAAGGTATCTCTAGTTAAGGAAGATAATCTGTATTTTCTCTAAAGAAAGATGGAAACAACAACAACACAGCCACCAAACCTATAATCTACAATCTTTCCTGCTTGAAAAAATATACTATGGCAATGACAGCACAGACTTTATGGGAATAGCCAACCAATCTATGTCTTTCCTGAAGTTGCAATCTAAAAGATAGCAGCCATATTCAACACTGATAGGATAATCAAGAACCAGAGCTTGGATAAAATGAAACACCACTGATCTAAAAAAATTAAAATTAAAATAATCAATAAAATTAACCCTTTGATATTCTACTATACTTATAGATCATCATTTTATTCAGTCATTATGCGAGAAGCCTTCTCTGGTAGAAGATGGAAACAAGTGCAGTGACTCACATCCAGACATTATATGCAGAGTCTATATGGGAGGTTTCCACCAAATTTCTCTCCTAAGAGATCAATAAATCCCATGGACCTGTAGATTGAAAGAATGTATGACTGACAGGAATAGAGGACACCATGAAAAAAAAAAGACTTCTGAATCAATAAAGCAAGGACATATGAGCTCACAGAGACGAAAACAGAAATCACAGGGACTACATGAATTTTGACCTTACAAAATTTGACCTCTTAGTATTTTTATAGAATTTCGAAATGTGAGAACAAGTGTGTCTATGACTCTTTAGCTTGCTGTTGGAATCCTTTTTTTCCTGGGTTGAAATATCTGAATTCTGTATGATAATTTTGGCTCCATGTCATTGTATTTTATTTATTTTGTCATGTTTTGTTCTTATCTCTAAGAATCCTATTGTTTTAGAATGAGAGACAGAAAAAAAAACTGGTAGAAGAGGTGAGAAGGAGCTGGGAGGAAGAGATAGAGGAGGAAAAGATAGACAGAACCTATATCCAGTGTATAATTTATGAGAAAGAAATGTATTTTCAATAAACAAAAATAAGTGAAAAAAAGGAATGGTTCAGAATAATAGATTAAGGGTTTGGAGACTCAAACTATGAGAATTTGTGTGTGTGTGTGTGTGTGTGTGTGTGTGTGTGTGTGTGTGTGTGGCTTTAAAATTCTTCACTGTGTTCGGGCACTTTTTCACTAGAGAACCAATACTTTGAATTTAGTTCAAAACCTGCTCAAATCAGGGTAATCATGTTGTTCATTTGTTTCTTCTCTCTGTTTGTTTTAAGGTAAACATACAGTACTTTCCAAGTATGTCCTTAGCTTTTTGTATAGCCATCCTTAAAATAAATGGGAATGTCAAAACTCATCTTAGTTAGGAAATAATGGTATGTAATATATACACAAAATGTTTACAAAAGACACTTTTCTACAAAATAGGAGACTACTTCAGGAAATTTTTTTCCATTAAAAAACTTTACAGCTAGTAAGTGGAGTAACAGACTATATGTTTTGGCTCAAATAACAGAGAAGCACCAAACTTTTGTGATCAAATTGTGTTAAGTTGTGCATTTTTTGAAAATAAAATAATACAAATAAACTAATATAACTTAAAAACTAGTATATAATAACAACTCATCCATATTCCATGTGGATTTGGATGATCTTTGTTCAGAGGATTTCCAAGGTTCCTCACAATCCTTGACCTTTAAATATGTCTGCTGTAAGAGTATCCAATATTATCTCCCCTACTATTTCTTTCCATGTCCCTACTGCACACATTAATCACTCACTCTGAAACTCTTCTAATGTCCAACATAGCCTGTGGAAATGCATAAGATAATGTTAAGTTTAAAGGTATTTAATAAATTAGAATCCTTAAAATCCTTATAAAAATGTGTATATTTTAGTAATAAAACTACTTTAGGCCTGTATGATGCTGTATGTCTTAATTTGTACTTACTTTAATTATGCAGTCTTTTAGCTGCACAATTGCACTTTTATTATGCAGACCTGTGAATTCTGATACTTGCCTAGTCATATCTGTCTGACAGTGTTTTCTTCTCATAATTTCTTTTTAGTTTTGTTAAATTTCATTTATATACTCCAAAGAATATTTTCCTATCTGCTTTTCTGAAGGCTAAATATGAAATTAAAGTTAGTGACTAAAATAAATTGACAATAGCTGTTCTGTATGGACAAAGGAAAAAGCTAAAAGCTCATTTAGGGGTTTTATTTTTCTCAGATGTAAAGTTCATTGTGTTTGCTTTAAAGCTGCTCATATTAGAAACTTAAAATTCTCATTTTATGACACCAGGAAATCTCAATAAGGTAAGGGAATAACTGGCATGTTTACATTTTAACCTAAAAGCTATCTTAAAGTAATAGGGGTTTCTCATATTATATTAAAATGCACTAAAAAGTGATCCTGCAGAGACCACACCACACACAGAATGAGTTGAACTATCTCATTACATTCAATTAAGAAAAGTTAGAAAGGTAAGCATAGCAAATGAGCCTGTGGAATATGCAAACAGCTCCAGGGAAGAGAAAATGAATGAAAGCATTGCTAAATGGCAAGCAAGTGTTGGTGCTTTGGCAAAAACTTGAATGACAGCTTTCTCAGATGTTAATTCATGACTAATTACATTACTAAAATTATAGCATAAAAATGAGAAAAAAATGAATTTTCAACCTCTCAAATCAAGGTGAATATGTGATTGCTCTCTGGTTGTGTAAAGAATCATGTCATTTCAGTTAGTTTTATCTATGTAGTTCCCTGTAAATCAACCAAGCCTAGTTTTACTAACTTTAATAGTGATAAAATATTTCAGTGTAGGTATAATTTGAAATCATAGAATCTATGTCTTACTGAATTTCACCTGAAGATGTATGGTGTTCATGCAAGATATTAATTACTTATGTTCCTGGATCATTTATTTATCACTAAACACCCTAATTTTCTGCAGCATGGCCATCCGGCAATGTTGTTTATCAATCTCCTGAAATATTCCAAAACATAATTGTTTCCCTTCCTCTGTTGTAAAATATTCATAAAAAGAGAACTTGGCAGATAAAGTTTATGCTAGCTGACAGTTTAAAGAAAAGTCCACCAAGGTCTCAGGAAAATATCATAGCAGCAGTTGCCTGTTGTAGGTGATCAAAGTCCACCCGCAATAAAGAGGCAGAAGAGAAAGCATGTAAGCCAGTGCTCAGCTTGCTTCCTCCATTTTGTAAAGTCCAGAATCTCCTGCCCTAAGAATGGTCTGTTCCACTCTTAAGACTGCTCTTCTCATATAAATTAAGATAATTCCTCACAGGTAAATTCAGAAACATATCTTCCTTCAAGGGATTCTCTATTTCTTCAAGTTGACAATTGAACTTAGCTGTCACAGAATAACTAGTATCTCATCAGGTTCTTCTTAATAATTATAGTTTGTCTAACAAATTTTTAAGGTCGTCTCTACAAAATTAACACTGAGTGATAATGCCATTCGTCTGCTTATGATCCTATGAGACTGTAAAATTATTTCTGCAAGTTTGTTGATTTTTACAATCACTTCTGTGGAATTATTTTGTAAGTTCCTAATAAGCATATACCTTGTAGTTTTTTCCTAAATATCATATAAATAGATTTATTGATTTATAATTGCTTTGCACTATATTCCACAAGAGTGAAGTTGGTCTATGCTTCACATATGTGCTTACTCACATATCCCACACATTGTTCCTAGAACTTCTGGTCTATTTGTAATTATAAATTGAGTAATAAATTGAATTATTAAGATGATATTCTCTTTCTATTCATTTGTTCTCAATTATTATTTTCTGTTTTTTGTAGCCTGTTTCAGATATACTTTACTCTTCAATTTTAGAGAAAGAAGGGAAGTCCTATACTTACTGTGTACATGCATTTCTTCACCTGTAGACATTTATTCCATTGTTTTAACCATATTTAACACCTTGTTTTTTAATTGTTTATTCTAGAATCCAAGTAGATGAGCAAGCATAAATTTTGGCATGGAAGCTGTAGTGTAGCCCAGTGAGTCACACAGTATACCATCTAGTCCATGCCTCTTCACTTGTGTTTATTGCAATGAGTCATTGTTCTATTTTGATGTCTGTAACCTCTGCTGCATCACTGAGCCTGAGCCTTCTTGGATATCCTTCTGTTACTTTGTGTGACTCTACCTTTGGATATGCAGGCCCAGCCCTTACACATATTCAAGAAGCTCATAAATGAGGCCGATGCTGGAGTGGGCCAACTCATAGCTCTAGTTCTAGGCCTGAGTGATAGCTGGGTTCCTCAGTCCACAAGTTTATTTGCATCATCCCCACCCAGGCAAGCTTTCATGTACTGACCCTTCTAGCTCACCCAATGTGGCAAGCAGCTAGAAACAGGTTCAGTTCTCCTGATCTCATGCCCTTATGTCTGTCACACTTTCACTCAGATTATCAGAACCAGCTTTCCTGTTTTTGTCCAGGTGAATTTCAGGGGCCATTCTCCTAATTGCTGTACTTGGTGAGGTACAGGGACTGTTCTTCTGTTTTCATATCCCCAAGGCTTGCTCTGTCACCTGTCTACAGCAGGTGGCAAATGCTCAGAGGGAAGACATATTTTCCTCACCCATGCCACCACATGGCATATGAGAGAAGTGGCAGGGCAGTTATTCAGCTCTCATGCTCATAGGATCAGCTCACTTACAGCCCACCAACAGGGTTAGCACTTGTGTGCTTCCTAGAAATGTGTATGAAGGGCCTGCTCTTCTGTGTGCTGCAGCTGGTAAGAGATTAGGAACAGCTCTCACACTTTCATGACCCCAGGACCAGCTTTTCCTGCCTGCAGTAGGCATCAAAGGCCAAAGGATGAGAGCGGTATCACCCTCATCCACGTGAACACTGTGATAGATAAGAAAGCTAGCTCTTCTGCTCTTAAGTTTTCAGTGCTGGCTTACCTACACCCTAACCACTGTGCTGTTACCAACAAGGAGAGCTCCACTGTGCTGTTCAGGCAGGTGCAGGGGTGGCACTCTGAAGAGTGCTGCAGTTGATGAGTTACAGGAAAGTTCTCTCCAGTGATACAGCAGTGAGGGGCAGGGTCCATTCATGAAGCCCTATCCTCAGACCTTTTGGTGGAAGCTGAAGTCATGAACATAGACACAGAACGCAGCTCTTATAAATGAAAAAAAATAATTAGGGTCAGTTGCTTATAATTACTGTGGTTCAGTCAATTATCATCATGGGGGGGGGGGAATGGTACCACATAGGCAGACATATGCTGTAGTTGAAATCTACTAAAATTCACACTGAGCAAAGCTAGAGCAAAGTAGACATCAAAGCCTGTACCCATATTGACACTCTTCCTCCACTAAGGTTATACATACTTCAGCAAGGCCATACTCAGGTGAACAGAGTCATATATCCTAATATTGAACTCCCTATGAGATCCTGTTACATTCAAGCTACCATTGTCCACACTACCCCACAGATAAGCTTGAAAAATATTATAATACAAATGCACTGAGTCCAATTTCCAAATCCACATA
Source organism: Sigmodon hispidus (assembly GCA_004025045.1). Lineage (NCBI taxonomy): Eukaryota > Metazoa > Chordata > Mammalia > Rodentia > Cricetidae > Sigmodon > Sigmodon hispidus. Next base: position 140,239 of record PVIH01001769.1, on the reverse strand, counting down.
AGATATCACAGTCTTAAAATGTTTTAAAGTTCAAAGTGTCTTCTGATATACATGCAATCTCTTAGCTGTTATTACTTATTAAAAAAAAATAAAAAAGCAGATCACATACATCAAACTATAGTGCCAAAGAATACATACTACCATTACAAAACTCAGGGAAAGAAGCATAGTAAGAAAATACTGAAACAAATCAAGACCAGAAACTAGTTGGGCAAACTCCCAACTCTGCACCTCCACATGTGATGTTGAAACACTCTTAATACCTCCAATTTCATTCAACTTTGTTGATTACAACATACTTTTTTCCCCTCTATTGGGCTAGTTTCAAACCTTGTCAGAATTATCCAATGACATTGTCATCTTTAACATTTTGGGGTCTCTAAGGCATCCAGGCTTCAACTTCATTCTTCTATGCAGTATCCTTTCTATTAGTTCTCCATTCAGAGAAACCCCTAAAACATGTCTGGCCTCAGCAGATTTCTTTAGACCTAGAGTTTAATTCCTTTTTTTAAAAATCAATATCAAACTTTATGTATAAAAAGTAAAACATCCAGTATAGTTAAAAAAACACCAAAAAAACCCCCAAAAAAGACAAAAACAAGAAAACAAAAAACCTATACAGTAAAATATCTTGTCTTTTCTCTAAAACACATGAGACATAAAAATTAAAAAATTAAATCTAAAGCTTGCCAAGCCAGGTTAGGTTCAGCTACAGATGAAGAAAACAAAATAGGTCACAGCTAATGCCCACTAATATACAATGGCCACCACAAATTTCTGCTAAGCAACCCTTCTAGAGTCAAACTAGGAGGTCTATGTGTGTATGTGTGTGTGTGTGTGTGTGTATGTGTGTGTGTGTGTGTGTGTGTGTGTGTGTTTTAAATCACATTATTCACCCATCATCTTTCAATGAAATAAGAATGTTTTGCTTAAAGTCCTCTAACCAATGAGTACATCCACTGCTTATCCTTCTGGGTTTGTGAGACCTCTCAGGAGGATATTCTCCAAATTCATCCATTTGCCTGAACATTTTAGGATATCATTTTTTTTTCATACTACCACATAGTACTTCATTGTGTAGATGCACCACAGTTTGTTAATCCATTCCTCAGTTGAGGGGCATCTAGTTGTTTCCAAGTTCTTACTATTACAAATAATGCTTCTATGAATATAGTTGAGCTAATGCTTTTGAGGTGTGAATGTGCATCTTTAGTGTTTATGCCTAAATGTGGTATTTCTGGGTCCTTGAGGAGATTGATTCCCAGTTTTCCGAGAAACAACCATACTGCATTCCAGAGTGGCTGAACAATGAAGTGTTCCCCTTGCGCTGCAACCTCTCCAGCATAGGCTGTCATCTGTGTTTTTGATCTTAGCCATTCTGACAGGTGTAAAGTAGTATCTCAAAGTTGTTTTGATTTGCATTTCTCTGATGGCTAAAGATGATGAGCACTTTTTCTAGTGCCTTTCAGCCATTTGTAATTCTTCTGCTGAGAATTTCCTTTTTAGTTTTGAACCCCATTTTTTGGTTGGGTTATTCAGGGTTTTGTGCTCTAGTTTCTTGAATTCTCTATATATTTTAGAGATCAATGCTCTGTCACTTGTAGGGTTGGTAAATATCTTTTTCCATTCTGTAGGCTGTCATTTTGTTTAAAGATAGAACCATGTGACTGAATTTTCCAAGTTCTTTTGCTTACTGGGATTGGAACATGGCACCCTCATTCAGTTACATCTTAATCAGCATTATGACCTTCACTGCCTAAGACTGCTGCCCTGAAACTGGATCTCTTTAGACAAGGCTGGCTTTAAACTCAGAGATATACCAGCCTCTGCTTTCTCAAAGCTAGTATTAAAGGTGTGCCCCAACACAATAAGCTCTAAAATTTTATTTAGTTCCTTTTCAGAAGTTGAAAACTTAGCTTTTTGGGATCTTATCCAGAAGTTACTAGTTGCTTTCTTCCATTTCTTTATCTAATGATCTCCATGATCACAGGACTTAGTTCCATTGTATTCTGAGGGGTTGTTTTTCTCTTTAAATTTTACATTTTGTAATTTATGCTCCTTCTCAGTTTGCTCCTTTTCATTATAAATATTCTTCAGAGTTAGCACTATCTCAAGACAAAGTCTCTACTAGGCTTTTTGAGATTTCTTATGCTAACAGAATTAATCCAAAACTCTTTAATTTAGCGTCATATAGACAGACTTTTCAGACAAGGGCAAAATTCACTCAGTTTCTATACTAAAATATAACTAGACCAGTCTTTAGTTCACATGCTAACACTCTTCTCCTCTGAAACCTTGTTATCTACACATTTGATTAAATCACATTAAGTTCACCTATGTTCCAAGTTCCTACTACTATGGCCAATTAGGCAACACTTAAAGCATTCCACTACTTTTCTCACCCAAACTCCCAAAGTCCATATTACTACAAAACAAAAATATGATCAGTTTCATCACAGCAAGACCCCAGTCCCTGGTACAAACTTTTTTCTTACTAAGGTTTTTATTGGTGTAAAGAGACACCATGACCACAGCAACTCATATAAATTAAAAAAAAAATTTCATTGGGGTGGCTTGCTTATAATTTCAAAAGTTTAGTTTATTATCATCAATAGTAGGCAGTACTGCAGCATGCAAGTAGATGTGGTGCTATAGCAATAGCTGAGAGTCCTATATCTTACAGGTAATAAGAAGCTTACTAAACTGGCAAGAGAGATGGCTCAGCGGTTAAGATCACCAACTGCTCTTCCAGAGGACCAGGGTTCTATTCCAAGCACCCACATGGCAGCTCAAAACGGTCTGTAGTTCCAATTACAGGCAACCACCAAGGTAAATAATTAAATATTTTTTTTTTACAAAAAAAGCTTACTGAAAATCACACTACAATAATTTTTAGCAAAAGAGACCACAAAGCCCAGTCCCACAGTGACATACTTCCTCCATCAAGGTTACACCTACTTCAACAAAGCTGTACTCACTCCAACAAAGACACATCTCTTAATGATGCTACTCCTTATGAGATTGATTATGTGGACAATAACATTCAAACTAGCATAACCCTCAAAGACTAACTTGGCCTCAAGTATTTGTCCCCATTATTTACCTCTGCATGACCTGTAGTAGAAACAGGAAACATCAACTCTGATCCCAGCTGCAACAGAGTCATAAACCCAGACATGGACATTCATGGTAGTCAGCACCAAGAAATAACCATGGTCCTGGGTGGCAGCGCAGGCCTCCTGGATCAGCATGTTCCCTATAGGGACAAATCCCTCTAACTCCAACATGGTCTAGACACTGGATATCCATAAGGTTCTTGATAGTAATAGGATCCACCAGAAAACAACTGTTACATGAGGAACATATACCAATCATGGCCATTGGCAGCAGCCCAGGCCCAAATATCACACATCACCATGGCATCGAGTGATAAGTAGGCAATCTATTTCAGTATGTTCCTCACCATCCTTGTCTCTTCAGATCTGCTTCTCTTCCTAGCATATGAACTGCTTCACCTCTCTTACTCTCTCTGTCTTTCTCCTACTCCTCTGCTCTGTACATGCTCACCATAATGGTGCCCAACTACTTGGTGCCAGTAGTGCTGGAATGGCTTGTGTTTGATTTTTACTTTCACTAGGACTCTTGGCGTGGGGCAGAGCTATAGCTGTACCTCTGTGCTGCCCAGGCCTAGAAGTGCTAAGCCTTATTTTCTATTTTTTGGAGTAATTACTTAGAATTGAAAGTCTTAAAGATATGTGTTTAATTATGAAATATAAAATGTATATACACAAACATGACCAACCCATTGAAATGCAGTCCTACATCCTTTATCACATTAACTGGAAAGAATTTCTTGATTCAGGTACCATTTTTTTTCTTACATCCAACCACTTGTTTTAAGTATTGTAATATACAACATTAATAAATTTTTCTTGTATTAGTTCTAGATGTGAAGCACAACACAATATATAATATTATTTCTTAATGATAAAGGAGTGCCATATTGCTCAGTTATGAAAAAAAAACTTAATCACTACTAGTAGAGATGATTCATTTGAGAAATCTATAATTGTTTTTCACATTGATTTTCAACATGTCTATAACAGTTTATATTCTCATCAGAAGTGGATAAAGTATTCTCCTTGTCTATATTCATGCAATATTTGTTTAGCCATTCTGACTATTATAAAAATAAATATCAAAGTAGACTTAATTTGTACTGTCTTTAAGCATTTTGAATATCTTTGTACAAATAATATATATCAAATTTATCTTAAGTCTATAATAATGACTTTCCTGGAGTGATGTTGATACAAATATCATGACCATAACCAACTACTATTTGATTTGTGATCTCATTCAGAGTAAGACCCATATTTGGTACAGTTATCCAGATTAAAACCTGTGGCTAGACATGTTATAAGTACTACAGGGGCATCTAATAATATGCTAATGGAACATAGTAACCATAGATTAATGTATCAGCCAAACCTTATAAGAAAAGCTTTGTTATTCAATGGACGACTCTTATCACCTCTGGTCAAGGAGCACAAATTGAGTGACTTTATAATGTTCAACTATATGTGGGGCATCTGGTAACACTCACTCTTCGCAGATCTTAGGGATCATTTGAATATAGGAAGCAAAAAAATATAAGAACATTACAAAAGATACTTTCCTCTGTACAAAGTAGGGCAATTGTATATATAAACACACAACACTTTTAAGTGCATGCTCAACACCTGCCAATGTCCAAGCCAAACAAAATCCCAGAATGGTATATTAAGTTGGGTATGTGGTACTACCCTAAGCTTTGAATTGACATAGCAGCTGGGAGAAAGAGAACTAGTTTTCTTTTAGGTCTATGGTCTCTGATAGAAATAACCTATCTCAGTAGAGGTTTACATATATAAAATACACAGGTAAGAACTGGTGGGAACTGATAGGCTCAAAGTGAGAGAGGAAGGGTGGTCAAAAAGGTTAGTGGGCACTGAATGGGGTAGATTCAGAATGATACAGAAAAAAAAAAAACATTAAAAATGACTAAAAAAAGTGGATACAACTTCTAAAGAATTAGTATTTAATCATGATATTTCTAATTGAATTGCTATTTTACCCACATTGGACTTCCAATGTGAGAAATTTTGCAATTCTGTTCTTTTTCTTAAATATCTTATTTGTGTAAGAAAAATAATGACAAAACTCATATTTTACTTTTTATTCTATCTTGAGACTTCATATTTCTACTATTTTTTTGGTCCAGTCTATACTGTTGTTAGTACTAACAACTTTGCATGAAGACAACCATGAGCAAAGCATACAAATAGCCTACCTGAAATCTGGTGTGCAACAATCTGATATTTCTGGATATAATATATAACGTAGTCCTTATTGTTAACTTAGTGAAATGAACATTTTTCTTTCTTTTCTTTTTGTAATACAAATACAATCATCTTTTTAATTAATTGATATCTTTTCATTAGTCCTCAAACTAACCGTGTAATTTAAGTCAGTGGTTCTCATCCTTCCTCATGCTATTTTACTTTATTTCTTTTTTATTTTTTATATTACTTTCTCCCTATCCTGCCCCTTCTACCAGTCCTATCCCAACCCCTCCTCCCTGTTCATTCCCAGGGAAGGCAAGGAATTCAGTCTGGCATATCCCTCAACCAAGTTTCAAGGCTGAGAATGGTGATTTCCAGAGAGGCAAGGCTTTCATGGAGCCAGTTCTGGCACCCAGGACAGACTTTGTTTGAATTGCAAGAGGCTCCAGAAACTACCCAAGCATTTTGACTGTTGTCTACATTCAGGGGGTCCAGATTGGTTCTGTCATTGTTGTTTCATTGTCTGCAGCTCCAAACAGCATGGGACTGCCTATACTATGAATTTCTCTATCATGATTCTGATCTCATCACTTATGTAACCTCTTCTTCCTCTTTAGCTGTATCAATATCTCAGCCTGATGTTTAGTTACAGATCTCTGTATTTTCCTCTATCAGCTGCTTAGATGTAATGTGTGAGGATAACCAAATTACAGTCCACACCACCCCTAGAAGCTAGGTAACAGGAGAAAGTTAAGAAAGACATTTTCAGATCCACCTGAGAAGGGGAAATAGAGAACATCTCATCTCCTGAGAAAAAATGCAGTTATACAGAGGGGGACTGTAAGGGGTTATGAGAAGAGACATGAGAGAATAGAGTGGCTGAGGGTGGGAGCAACAGAGAGTAAAAGACTGGATATCCTGAAAGAGATACCAAGAACCCACAAAGTGAGCCCAGCTAGGACTCCAAGCAAGAGTGGGTGCCCAAAATGCCCTTTTGTTATTATCATATGAATGACCACCCTAATTTCCATTATATAACCTTTATTTTCTTATTTATTTTTATATTTTATCTTCTTATATTTATTTAAGTTAGTACCATGTCCATCACAGTTTAGGATTTCTCTAATTGGTCTCTTTTGGCAGTAGCCCCATATGTGTTACTTTGTTTACTGTCAACAATCCCATTTTATTTTGTGTACTTTCAAAAATGAGACATATCACTGATCATTATTCCCAGGCTTGAATGTTTCCTCATGTTCTCCAAAGTACAACTATAAATGTAAAACTAACAGAAGATAGTATACATCTGTGACCGTCCATGCTGAAATTCTCTAAATACATGGTAGAATTTCTCTTGTTTTATGTTTCAATTTATTGAAAAGGAAATTTCAATGTGCTAATTATTTATGAATAAATCAAAAATTTTGTGCATTCTTTTAATGGAGTTTGATTCCAGATGGTCAGCATTTTCATTTAAATATGAATGAGCAAAAACAAAAGATACTAGTTTAAGTATGAAATGTAAAGGATATGTTTCAGTTAGGGTTTCTATAACTGTGAAGAGACATCATGACCATGGCAACTCTTATAAAGAAAATATTTAATTGGTGTGGCTAGTTTATTGTTTCAGAGGTTCATTCTATTTTTATTGTAATGGAGATCATGAGAACATACATGTAGAAGTGTTTATGACTACATATTGATCAAAAGGCAATAGGAAGTGAACTGTCTGTCACACTGAGGAAAGTTTGAGTAAAACAGACCTCAAAGCCCACCTCCATGTAGACTTCCTACAAAAAGGCCACACCTACTTCAACAAAGCCACTCCTCCTAATAGTGTCAATCATTTTAAGATTATGAGGGCCAATTTTATTCAAACTACCACATATCTTTCAGTTATATTTGTTCAGTTTACGCATATTTTTTTCAAATACTATCTCATTTGAAAATAACTCCTTGTTGATCTCATGGGGTCTTGAAGATGGATCATCTCAACTGCCGATCTTGGAAGCTGAGAATGTTCAGGTGGCCTTGGCAAATGAAACCATATTTGTCTAGAACCAATCCACAGGTTTTGGACTTCTGTAGAGACAAAAACAGAAACTATTTTCCAAAGCAACATATTCTTATAAACAGATTTTAAAGTCAAGACATCTTTAAAATATATATGTTTGTCCAACTTAGCAGCCTTAGCAATCAACCATCTTTCTGCCGATAGCTCTTTAAAAGTTAAAAAATTAAAAGAAAACACAATAACCATAATCCAGACTTTTTGTTTATCTGCCATCTTCATGTGGCCTTTTTATCTTTATTTCCTATTTCTCTTTCTTAAAGATCTTTCTTTACCCTTTTTTTTTCTCTCTTTGAAGCCTATGCATATTTTACACACATTGAACCCCATTTTGAGGTTTTGTGAGTCTAAATCTGTTTTATTGAAAATTCTTAATCATTTTCAAACCCAAAGAGCTTTTAAAATGTCAGTATCACTTTAATTGCTGACTCTGTCCCTTTTGGCGGCTTTTCAATATGGTAGAGGAGCCCACTGCATCTCTATTGACAGCAGGAAGCAGTAAAAGAAAGAAAGCTATGTCCACTTTCTCAAAAAATTGTTTAGTAATGTTTGTTTCCATTATAAATGGTTAATGGTCATAGTCAATCTCTTTTTAAAAAAAGGGGGGGATATGATATAGGAATTATTAGAAAAGATAAGTGAATTTTTGTTTATTGATATAAACTTAAGGTCAATTTTGTTATGCTGCATGTATTATTCCACTCTTGATTAAGGTATGATGTTGATGTAACTCATTTAACATTGAAATGTGTAATTGAGAAATGCAGATTAATAGTCATCTATGATAACCAAACTTATAATCATGTTAATTAGGCTTTTGTAGGTATAAAAAGATATATTTCAGTTAGATAGGTAGTCTTCAGATACTTCAAAGACATGCAGAATATGGCATTTAAAATATTTTAAGAACTTAGACTTTTCTGGACAGTGAGACAGGTCTGCTCCTGGCAGCATCAATGTATTTGAGGAAAATGATGGGCACTGAAGAAACTTCATGTGGCATTTACTTTGTGGCAACAGTTAGCCACTTGCAAGAAACTGTTCTGGTATTGACTGCTTGATAGTATGCTGCATAAACTGGACATGGGTTCCACGGAAAGTGACCTCTGAACTTTGGCAAAACAAGCCAAGATTGTCTTTCAGGTTCCTGCTTTGCAGAAAACATTTCCAGGCATCCTTCTGGACACAACGAGAAACAACTGATGGACTGTGTCAGATTTCCTGCATCACTGAAAGGTATGTCAGAGACTTTGGGCCATGAAGGCTGAAGATGGTGCCCCAAAATTACAAAGAAACTTTGGGTGACTGTCCAGGCAGACAGGTGTCATCTCTGTCATTTTCTAGACTTTGGAAGTTGCTTGCACTTCTTGTTTATTTGGATAATTTAAATCCTTCTGTGGTCTTTGATGTGGTTGAAGGTTTAATAATTATAGGTATAGTTCTTTTTAGTTTAAAAGGTATATAGATATGAAACTTTAGACTCACAATGATAAGGTAGATAATGGAATATTCTCTTTAATTTTGTGAATACAAATAGATGGTATATTGTGACTGTAATTACTGCTTGAGAGCTGTTATGTATGTAATTTTGCTATATGGAAATTGAAACCTTCCTTTTTGATTAGACAGAAAAGAGGAAATGTGGTGAAAATGTTCTTTGTATGATGTAAATAAAGTAACTGGTTTGTCCTATGCACAGCACTGTAGAAGTGGGTGGAAAATCAGAGGACAGGCAGGTAGGAGAAGGGTGGAGTTAGTCAGTCTCCATCGAACCCTGGAAGAAGAATCATGTAAGGAACACAGATAAGCTGCGAGCCGAGCCACGTGGCAGACAGATTAATGGAAATGGGTTGAATTAAGATGAAAGAGCTAGCTAGTAATGTGCTTGAGACATGGACCAAACAGTATAAAGTTAAAAAAAAGAAAAGAAAAGAAAATAACTCCTTGTATTTGATGCTTGTTCAGATACCTATGTAGCTGGATTTGAACTATCTTGGTACTTATTATGATTTAATAATAATGAGTCAGTAAATATTTAAAAAGAGAGTAATATCTTTCAATGTCCTACATAAAATATACTTGTATAAAATATTACTCTGTGATTATAATCAGGTGTATTATTTATGTATACATATCTATATATCACCAAACATCAGTTATTAATATTAATTCACTTTGGTTGTTATATAGTATTACTATTCTAAAAAAACAGTTTTTTTAATAACATGAATATAAAAAGGCAGATATGTCAGAGCTACTCTCATTAAAGTATGGGATACCATAAAATTACTACTTAGAAAACTGGCTGTTTTTTCACTCTAATCTTTAGCTGAACATGGTTTCTTCTTTTCGGGAAGGAAAGGGTGACTTTTTCCTTGTAAACTCCAAAGATTCCAGAAATAAATTGAATCTTTGACTTTCAAATATTTGACTTATGATAGTTTCAAAATACCTAAATTGCCCCTGGGTCAATGATACTGGAACTGTGATGAATAATATCTGAATGTAGTGTTAGGAAGGAATCATTACCTTTTCATTGTGGATATTATAAAATTCATCCAGGAATTAACCTCCCTACCTAATTTACAGTGTCACTCTCGAAAGACCAAATATACACACAGAAAATTTTATTTTGTTTTATTATTTAATGAGAATATACACACATATATATTATATAATGTGTGTGTTTATAGATATGTATTTAACCACAGCTTAAGGAGACAGAGATCATGGACCTAGGATTCATGAGTCAGCCAGCATGCCTTAAATGGTAATGGAGAAACCTTGTGACAAAATTAAAAAAAAAAGTTTGTTTATATGATGGATAACATTTACTATTTTTCATATTTTAAACCAACCCTGCATTTCTGGGATGAAACCTACTTGGTCATGGTGGATGATATTTTTTATATATTGTTGTATATGGTTTGCCAAAATTTTGTTGAGAATTTTAGCATCAATAATCATGAGGGAAATTGGTCTCTAATTCTCCTTTTTTGTTGTGTCTTTGAGTGGCTTGCGTATTAGGGTAATTGTGGCCTCATAAAAGGAATTTGGCAATATTCCTTCAGTTTCTACTGTGTGAAATAGTTTGAGGAGTAACGGTAGTAATTCTTCTTTGAATGTCTGGTAGAATTCTGCACTGAAACCATCTGGACTTGGGCATTTATTTTTGGAGAGGCTTTTAATTACAGCTTCAATTTTCTTAAGGGTTGGAGGCCTGTACAGGTAATCAATCTGTTTTTAATTTACTTTTGGTAAATTGTACCTGTCCAGAAAGATGTCCATTTCTTCTAGGTTTTCCATTTTGGTAGAATACAGATTTTCAAAGGATGATCTGATAATTCTCTGGATTTCCTGGAAGTCGGTTCTTCTTTTCCTCTTTTCATTTCTGATTTTGTTGATTTGGACACTCTCTCTCTGTTTTTTGATTAGTTTGGGTAAGGGCTTATCTATCTTGTTGACTTTATTAAATAACCAACTCTTTGATTCATTGTTTCTTTTTATTATTCTTTTTGTTTCAATTGTGTTGATTTCAGCTCTAAGTTTGATTATTTCCTGCCATCTACTCCTTCTAGGTGAGTTTGCTTCTAATAGTTCTAAGGGTTTCATCTGAGCCAAAATCCAACACATCTTTATGATAAAAGCTCTGGAGGGATCAGGAATACAGGAACAACATCTCAATATAATAAAGGCAATCTACAAGAATCCAACAGCCAGCATCAAACTTAATGGAGAACAACTCAAAGCAATCCACCTAAAATCAGGAACTAGACAAGGATGTCCTTTCTCCACTTATCTATTCAATATAGTTCTCAAAGTTTAGATAAAGCAATAAGAGAAAAAATGGAGCTTAAGGGGATACTAATTGGAAAAGAAGAAGTGAAACTATCTCTATTTGCAGATGATATGATTATATACATAAGTGATTCACAAAATTCTTCCAAGGAATTTCTAGGGCTTATAAAAACCCTCAGCAATGTAGGAGGATACAAGATTAACTCAAAGAAATCAGTAGCCCTTCTATACACTAAACATAAAAGGACTACAAACAGCATTAAATACCTTAGAGTAACTATAACCAAAGAAATAACTGATCTATTTGACAAAAATTCTAAATCACTGAACAAAGAAATTGAAGAGGATATCAAAATGGAAAGCTCTCCCATGTTCCTGGATAGGTAGCATCAACATAGTAAAAATGACAATTCTATCAAAAGCAATCTACAGATTCAATGCACAGCCCATTAAATCCCAACACAATATATTTTGGATCTTGAAAGAACAATACTCAATTTCATTTGGCATAACAGAAAAGCCAGGATTGCCAAAATAATTTTACTCAAAAAAGAACCTACGGAGGCATCACCATTCCTGACTTCAAGTTATGCTATATAGCTAAGTAATAAAAACAACCTGATACTGGCATAAAAACTTGTAGGTCAATGAAATCAAAGTGAGCATCCAGACCTTAACCCAAAAACCTATGAACACCTGATCTTTGACAAAGAGGGCCAAAATATCCAATGGAAAAAAAGATAGTATCTTTAACAAATGGTGTTTGCATAGCTGGATGGTAGTTTGTAGAAAAATGCAAATAGATCCAATCCTATCACCCAGCAAAAAACTCAAATCCAAGTGGATCAATGATCTCAACATAAACCCAGCAACCTTGAACTTGATATTAAAGAAAGTGAGAAATACACTTCTACAAATTGGCACAGGCGACCACTTCCTAAATATAACATCAGTGGCACAGACACTAAGACCAACAATCAATAAGTGAGATCTCCTGACTGAGAAGCTTCTGTAAAGCCAAGAACACTGTCAATAGGACAAAACAACAACCTACAGAATGGGAAAAGATTTTCACCCATGACACATGTGATAGAGGATTGATCTCTAAGATATATAAAGATCATAAGAATCTAGAGCCCCAATACTTGAATAACCCAATCAAAAAATGAGGTTCAGAACTAAAAAGGGAATTCTCAGCAGAAGAATTATAAATGGCTGAAAGGCATTTGAAAAAGTGCTCATTATCTTTAGCCATCAGAGAAATGCACATCAAAACAACTTTGAAATACTACCTTACACCTGTCAGATTGGCTAACATAAAAGACACAGATGACAGCCTATGCTGGAGAGGGTGTGGAGCAAGGGGGAACACTCCTCCATTGTTGGTGGGAGTGTAAGCTTGTTCAGCCACTTTGGAATGCAGTATGTCGGTTTCTCAGAAAACTCAGAATCAATCTCCCCAAGGACCTGGCAATACTACGTCGGTGTGTATACTCTAAAGATACATAGTCCCACTCCAATGGCATTAGCTCAACTATGTTCATAGCAGCATTATTTGCAAAAGCAAGAACCTGGAAACAACATAGATGCCCCTCAACTGAAGAATGTATCAACAACCTGTGGTATATCTACACAATGGAGTACTACTCAAAAGTAAGAAAAACTGATATTATAAAATTTGCAGGCAAGTGGATGGATTTGGAGAATATCCTCCTGAGCAAGGTATCACAAACCCAGAAAGATAAGCAGGGGATATACTCACTCATTAGTGGACTCTAAAAAGAATAAAAAAAAAAAAAAAAAAAAAAAAAAAAAAAAAAAAAAAAAAAAAAAAAAAAAAAAAAAAAAAAAAAAAAAAAAAAAAAAAAAAAAAAAAAAAAAAAAAAAAAAAAAAAAAAAAAAAAAAAAAAAAAAAAAAAAAAAAAAAAAAAAAAAAAAAAAAAAAAAAAAAAAAAA
>PVIH01001769.1:95421-126990 GCA_004025045.1 Sigmodon hispidus | reverse complement strand
ACAACCACTGAACAGCTTGGGATCAGAAACATCCAGGACTGACTCCTTGGATCCCACTCACCCTAGAGGAACACCTGACTCAGTCTTGATGTTGGGGGTAGAAAAGTGGATTTGCCAGGAGTCGAAGCTGAAATAAGCAGTATTGGGAACTTGGGACCTTGGGACCTTGGGACTGTCTTTCCTTGGGGGAATGGTGAGATTTGGAGAAGAGAGAATGACCTGATATGGTGGGAGGGGGAAGGTCCCTTGAATAAGTATATACAAGGATAGAAAAAGTGGCTTCTTTATTCATAATAATAAAAAAGGAAAAAACACCAAAAAACCCCAACAACTAAAAAACAGTTAACAATGGCTAGATTTTCTTCTGGATTGTGTACAAACATACACCTGCACAAACATAAAACAAAACTCTAAATACATAATAAAAGAAAAAAAATGGTAATTAATTATAAGACTAATTTCTAATGTTATAGTCAAGTGTCAGGCATGAATGAAAGAGAAACATAGGTGGCCCTAATTCTATCTGATGAACTGTCTGCTATTTGTAGATTCAGAGAGATGGAAATTCATTGCCTTTAATTGTGTACCCATCTATGACTTCACCACACTTCCATTAATGTTTTAAACTCAATGTTTATACAGATGGTCTAGATTAAACTAATAGATTATAAGAACACAACTAAAAGTTCTGAAACTTGACCTGGAACTAAAAAGAGTTGAATGGAGTTAAGAGAGCATTTTTTGGGGAGAGGTGTGATTACAATGTATTTTATACCAGTTTGAAATTGCCAAATAACAAAATTAGTTAATAAAAAAATCTTTGATTCATGTTTTGAGAAAATAGTATTACTTAATTTTAAAATAAAAAAATTAAATTTTATATAAAGTCAATAAATTGGCTTTTGAAAATAGAAAACTATAGTTGATAATATACATCAAAACAAGTTATAATTACATGTCAATGAACTAAATATTTTGGCCATGTAATAAAACAAAAATTACTAATGATTACATTTGTTTTTTTTTCTGTTTTGAAGTGCAGGTTTTCAATTTTTATAACATATATGACTACCACAGATAACTTATTTTCTGTAAAACATAAAAGAAAACAGCACTGTTTGCCTAATCCCTAAAATAAATAAAAGAAAGTAGTATTTCTCTTCTAACAAGTATTGGAAATAATAAGTCAATTAAAATAACAAGGTAGTGAAGTTTATAAATAGTATTTTCTAATTTAGAATATAATAAATATAGCAGAATTAGAGTCAAAATCTTTAAAAATAATTATTAACATATACTTTACAACTGGGAAAAATGCCTACTGCAGTATTCAGGCTATATATCATGACAATATTTTTTTGGAAAACATAGTTGTTAATTATAAGTTAAAAATGTAAGAAAGAGCAAACTAGCTGACATTATTATCAAGTCATGTAAAAATACCTAGATCTGGAGGTTTTAGATTCTAAACACATAAATATAATGAACCAAAAAATATTTAAATTATGTATGTATTTATCCATATTTATATACATGTGCCTATGCAAATGTATGTTTGTTAATAATAATTATCAACTTGTCAGAACCTAGACTCAACAAAGCAAGTTCCAGATATGTCTAAGTGTTACTTTGGTTTGAACTTTTCACATTTGCTTTGTTTGTCTATATTTTAAAGATTCACGTGGTAAAATGAGGTTTCTGGCCTGCTTAGCTCCATGTTTCATACCTGCTGCCGCTGGTTATCTGGTCCAACAATCTCAAAGTCCAAAAGAAACACATAGAGACTTATATTAAATTTATGCTCTTTGATCTATGTCTCTGGCACATTGCTAGCTAGCTCTTTCATCTTAATTCAACTCATTTCCATTAACCTATCCTGCCTGCCACTGGGCCCTTGGTTTACCTATTTTGTTACATCTTGTATCTTGGACTGCTGGATTGTCTCTCTCTCTGATTCCACCGTTTTTCTCCTATCTATGTTTCAATTTTCTGTCTAGAGCTACAGTGCTTACCATAGGCCAAAACAGTTCCTTTATTCAAAACATACAGAAGGACATTCCGAGAGCATATACTCATACACATTTAGTGATTTTCACTGTAGCTCCCTGGACATTTTGTTCTCTTTTTTACATAAGTCTCTCAAAGTATATCATCCAGATAGAGTACAATATTAACCATTTTTTAGTATCAGAGGACTGTAAAACCCACTGTGTAGCATTGTAGTGCTTGAAGGTACTTTCTGAGTGTTTTATGTAGCATAATCCATTTACTAAAGCTTGCAATGCCCTTTTTTATGAGGTTCTGTGATAGTGACAGGAGTTGCTTAATGTTTCACTCTGGGAATTCTGCCTTGAGTAACTTTGTTTTCATCGGAAACTATAAATATGGATTCAGTTGTTTAAAGGGTGAAATTCCTCCAATTATAACACTATTTATTATGAGGATCACAAAATTATTTTCAGTACAACACAATATACTGGAGTGTAATGATTAGCTCAGGCTGCCTTTCAGTTATTATGTAAAAGAAGCCATTGAAAAACTATTTGCTCTTCTGTGCAATGATGTCAAATGTCCAAATTCTTGTTAGGGATACTATGCCGAGATCGTTCACATACTGCTTTTTCTTACATTCAAACTTACTCATCTAAAATCATATAATTTTTATAAATGATTTTATGACTTTATAACTTGATTGGTTTTAGTTTCTCTACACTATGTAAGTGTGAAATTATTCTAATATTAGTTAATTGCCCTGTATCAACTCTGTGCTTAGTTTGTAAAAGAGTAAAAATCTGAGCACTTCAAATGGCCAAGTATAGTCTTTGTAGCTGGGCATGTACAACTCATTCAATATAGATATATTGCCAGTAAGCATATCACTCATCTTAGCCTAAGTATGAAGCATATATCACCCTGTCACATTTGCATAACTCAAGCTTTATTTACAGAAAAATTTAACAAGAACAGAAAATTTTATTCCTCTGAACCTGAGTGGAAATTATGGTGACTTTTTAGAATAAATAAAATATTTCTTCCTGAGAAAGTTTGCAAAGTTCATATGGTTATTCTTGTTCCTTAGTTACATCTAAATAGATGTTGTATGTTTCTGAGACTACAAATCGAAAATAACGTTTAATTCATTGTCAATTCCAGGTTTGGAAAAGAGAATATTCATCTTAAATCTTTATTTTACTATACATAATGTAAGAAAAAAAGAAATACTTCAAGCTTAACAAATATTTACTGACTTTATACTGTATATTAGCTACTCTTTCTAACATTAGCCAAATATACTAATAAAATCATGCCCTTCCAGAAATCTAAAATTAAACCTCAGCCTCATTGCATACTGAATTTTGTACTTCATTTTCTAAGATTTGTTTCCATCTACAAGAAATAAAGAGCAAGCTTTAGGATTATTGGTGTGACTCAGGACAAATGGGAAGTGTAATTTTCCTTTGTATAGGTGCAATTTCAGAATAAAGGATAATAGCTACAATAAGAAGACACAGAGTTCCAGTGTTTTCAGAAAGCAGGGTTCCATTGTCCCAACAATTTTCTTCACTGTTGTCTACAGACTGTGATCCTTCATCTATGGGCAGTCCTATGAGTTTAGTAGGGATGGCTATTGTTGGATACTGTGCATTAGAAGAATAAATGGACATACATCTAATGCATCTTATTCTGAGCAATTTTAACAGGAATCTCACTCAGGGTCTAGACATGGCTTCTCATGCTTGAGAATAGGCAATTTTTAAGTGACATGGAATAAAACTGTTTAGCTAAATACAATATTGCCAATAGAAAACTAAAAGCAAATGGAAGAAAATTATAAACAATGAGGTCTTATATCTGTTCTCTTTAGTGTTAGAACAATCAATATTAATTTTTAGCATTTTTATTACTATTTCTTCTATGCCTCTAAAATAAACACATGTATTACTAAGCCAATTGTCTCACCTATTATAAAGACCATTGCTTATATAACAAATGTACCATCTTCAAAAGTACTTGCCTTTAGACATCTCTAAAAGGGGCATAATATTTGTACATTTTATTACATTAGAAATACACAATAGTTGTTATTCCCTGCATTACAATCCACATGACTAAAATTAGGATACACATTTTGTGAGCCAAAATGTTAGAGGAAATAGACATAAGAATGACTCACTTTACTGTTTTTGCTCAAAGATAAGAGGAACACTGACAGAAATTTGAAATAATTACTTCATTTACCTCTGCCTCCTGTTTGAGAGATAATACTTAAGTAAACAACTCTCTATTTGGCAGAAGTAATAATTATAATAGAAGTTCCCAAGTTATTTTGAGTAGTATCAGGTTAGAGCTCCCATTTAAAGGGAAAAAATTATAAATGTTCCAGAGAAATAATAATGTATCAGAGAATAAAAGCTCTGATATTAAAAATACTGTCATTACTAGTTGTTTTGTGAGAAACAAAAGTATATTATATAGTGATAGAGAATAGATAGATAAATAAATATAAAGGTATAAAGATAGATAGATGGATGGATAGATAGATAGATAGATAGATAGATAGATAGATAGACAGACAATTAGATAAAGCTTCTATGGCTCCTTTCATAGAATTAAGCCTACAGAGACCTTTTACTGTGGCTTGAACTGTACTGTTTTGCTTTGAGGTTTCATACATCAGAGGCACTTTTGAAGTGTTCAGGTAAGTGCCTTATACTAATAATTTGACACTGCTTTTAGAGTGAGTGCTCTTTCACTTCATTCACAGCTGCCTTTCAGGTATTTCTGTAAGATCTGTCCCTCTGACTCACCTTCAATGCTGTTTATCACAGCTATGTCTCTCTCACTCTCTATGCTTCCCATTAGAGAATCCATTGTCTTCCAAGTAAAAAATCTTTGCAGGAATCTCTTGCCTGTAGCTTTAAATGTATGTTGAATCTTCCTACAGAAATTTTCTTGAGTGAACCTGAAATCAATCGTAAATTGTGTTCAAAACTAAGCTTTCCCTACTCTCCAAAAATCTCCTTTTATCTACTATTATTACAATTAGTAAAAGTCATCATCACCTATTTAAGTTTTCTGACAAAGCCTACTTAAAGAAAGTATTTACTTAAGGTTAGAGTCCATCACTGAGAAAAGCCAAGGCAGGAATTGGGAGGCAGGAAATAAAGTAGAGGTTAACCAGGAATGGTATTTACTGGCTTGCTTTCCCTGGTTTGCTGTTTGCTTTCTTATATAACAGGACAACTCGCACAGGAGTCAACAAGGTCACAAGTTGGCTGGGTCCCTCAGCACTCATCATTAATCAATTTAATGCTCATAAATATGTCTACAAACTAATCTGATAGAGGAAGTTCCTCAACTACAACTCCCTTTTGTGGAAAACTAGGGTTTCTGACAATGACAAAAACAAAAGTAACCCACAGACTTACCTGATATCTGATGTAAGAAATAAAGAATGTGTTCTAATGTTCCTCACTCACATACATAAGCCATACCCAACAACCTTGTGCTGAATACTGTCACTTTAAAGCATCACAAGAATCCCTCCAATCTAGTGAGGTGATTCAACTATTGTTACTCCCATAAGTGTAGAGTTCTTCTCTGCAACAGCCATCAAGGCATTTTCAGTGGCATAGCCTTGTCTCTGTCCTGTGTATACACTATAGAGCAACTTTTCTCGTAAGTAGAAATGTTCTTCTCGATTTTGCTTCAGTTTTCTTTCCTGGTCTCATACTCTTCCCACTGTAGAATTCAAATTTATTAAATACTAGTAGTGTGATGTTTGACTTCAGTATCAACTTGCCACAAATTACAAACATAAAAAATATTACAAAATGAATTGGCATGGTTAACATTTCTTTATCTTCACTTAACCATTCTTCTTCTTCCAAATATGACCTTACTGAACTAAGCAGAGTATTGAAAAAAAATAGAGGCTCACATTCTATGCAGTTTTACTCATGGCAGAAAAAAAACAAATTGTGAACACACCCATGCAATAAAAAGTAATCTTTTGGAATTTGCTAGAGAAATAAAAACAGAAAGTAGCAGCAATCATTAGTATTCTAGAAACTGAAAAAACGCTTCCTGAGACTTATATAAGATTTGCTATTATAGTGTGTATTATATGAAACATGAATACAATATATAAACAAAAGTTAGTCCTATAGTTGTGCAAATTGGTAGAATGCTGAGTAATAAAACATTTAATATTTAATGTAACATGATTCTGTGGTATAAACTATATACTAACTCTTTAAATTCAGGAAAAATGAAGTTAATTTCATATCAGCTTATTTACTCTTCAATGTGATTTGGGTTATGATATTCCAAAGTCATATTTATCTCCAAACATGCAATCAGATAGCAAGCTGAAATCACAGATTTTAATAATGGTCCTTTGTGTAACTATGATGTAATACGATATGTATTTCACTAGATAAGAAAACAATATGAGAAAGCTAGCATGGTGAATGGTTTTGTGCCATCAAAGTATGTTGACAAGTCATACAGATAGTCTTGAGGTATACTGTCTCCTGACTTTTATGCCTTTTGCTGTTCCAGCCAAAAGTTGGTTTTAGTAAACACGGAGAGGACATGAAGAGATTACTCAGATATGCTACTTAGCAAAGTCCATGTCTATGAACACAAAATCTGGTTGGATCAGAAATATGAAAACCTATGAATGCAACTGCCTTTCTTGACCATCAGCTTGCAAATCATGATGTGAAAATTCATTATTAAGTATGAATGTTCAATCTTAGTTCAGGCTTGCCCTACTAGCTCTTATAACTTGCTTTAACCTGTCTTTCTTTATCTGTGTTTTGTCTCCATCTTTTTAGCTTTTTTAATTGTGTATGTTCTACTATTCTGCTTTTTCCACGTCTAGGGGCCTAGGTTCCTCCTCCTACTTATTCTCTGGTAGTCATCTCTAGTTATCCCTCTACTGTCTATATATTTACTGTTTGCCTTTTTATTTTACTAATCAGGTGACTTAGGCAGACAAGGTAAAACAAATACAATACATATTTATATACTTAAACAAATGCAGCATAACCATTGACATAAACAATTATTCTACAACATAGTTAAATGTAATACATCTCTGCTTAGTTCAACACATACTGTGCAACATATATTTATTCTATAAACAAAGAACTTATAAACCTTCAGAACATGTGTTGCATCTTTTTGTCCTTTTATACATACCTAATGCTACATAATTATTATTAAATTCAAATTATATATGCATACATATAGTTATATTTACATATTTATAAATCTAAGATATAATGGATAAATGTGTAAACATATGTTATATGTAGGAATATACCATATATGTATTTAAAATATAAATGAGACTGAAATTTCTGTTAGAGAAAAAGTGAGGTATCCATGAATGGACAAGAGCATTTTATTTTATATAAATATGAACAGTACCTATTTATTGTGCTGTTTTTAATGTCTTAAGTAAAAGTGATTTCCATAGACTCAAAGATTTGGATGAGAAGTTAACTAGTAAGTATAAAATCTTGTGAGAAAGACATGGCTAGAAATAGCAATAGTCCATGGCTATTTTATGGTAGATTATAGCATAGGCTTGGTTCCAGTACAATATGACATAAACAAGCTGCTATATGACAGTCAGGCTGCTCCAGCCAAACTGATGCAGCCTTGTTTTCCCCAACTCTGTGGACTGATATCTGAGAAACTGACATTTGTTCTTTAGCAATGTCAGTCTTTAACAAGGTTCTTTCATACCTAATACGCATTATTTCAGTCTTTCTTTAAAACAATGAAAATATCAACATGATTTGTGATTTGGATGGTAATATTTGCTGAATTTATGATATATCCATATTTACACATAGATGCACACACATTTGTGTTTTTGAAAAACATTAAAATACACACAGATGTTTAATTCAGCAGTTTGGAGGTTAGAATTGAGACAGAAGCCACAGGTCATAGATAGATAGATAGAAACATAGATAGATAGGTAGATAGATAGATAGATAGAAAGAAAGATAGATAGGTAACAGAGAAGAAGAAAAAAGAGAAAGAGAAGAAGAAGAAGAAGAAGAAGAAGAAGAAGAAGAAGAAGAAGAAGAAGAAGAAGAAAACAAATGCTGATACTTGCCTTTTAAAGGAAATGATAAAAAATATGTTTGTGCAGTGGAGAATTTTCCCCTTTGAAATTACAGGATAGAAAAATAATATTCCAAATCTATTTATAAATTTGTGAGTTATTCATTCATTTTTATCCTAAACACAGTTTATGTTGTTTTATTTCTCTCTTTCTATCTGGAAATCAAGTTAAATTAGGACTTTATGTACTCACATTGTAAGTCTATTCTTGTACTTTTAAGTTTCAAAATTAAAAGGGTAAATAATAACGTAGCTAATAATAGTGTGAGAAGTAAAGGATAGTACAAGCAAGGGCCCTGCAGGACACACAATGACATTAGCTGTGTAATTGAAATAATTCTCGATGAGTCAGATACAAAATGACTAGGTTGTTTTCAATCAATTTTGTATCTAACAGAGAATAATAATTATTTATGTTAATGACCTACTTCTGCCCTCAAAGAGCTCTTTGGTACTGTCTCTATCATAAAGAAAGACATCAAATGTACGTATCGGTGGAGAACCTCTATCCTGTTACAATTCGCTGGTTATTGTTGTGTTATGAGAATCAACTGTAGATACTGAGTTAATTCAGGCTTATTTGATGAATATATATACATATATATATATATATACATATATGTATATACAGTAACTTTACTAATTTCATAGGTCCTAAAAGCCAGGACATAAAACCATTCCGAATACTCATATGGAAAATAATACTTTAATGACATACACTTGTTTATATAATAGTTCAATATGTTAGACAATTAGAAATAACATTGTAATATTTTTAGTCAAAAGGAAAATGTTTTTCCTATTGTTACAAAGAATTTTCACTTCATCTAAAAATTGTTAGCTGAGAAAATTTGTGTTTCTTACAACTTAAATAGAAATAATATTAAATAAACAGTAATTAATACTAATATCAATCATGAAAGTTACTTTTGATTTTGTTAGAATATTTCAAACTCTCATAGGCTTTCAAGTAGTGTCTGTATCTTGTTTAAATTATAAATAATTCTAAAATAACTGTGTTTTCTTTACAGAAATAAATAAAGAGACATAAAATCCAGGATAAATGCTATTTAGAGGATTGAGTGCCCCTATGTGTATGCTTTACTTTAAATAACATCTTGAGTTTAAAATCACCCTGATACTCCGAAACCTCTATCTAGATTTCTTGCCTTTGTTGCAGTAAAACACAGTCTTGTATTCTGTCCATCTGTCTACCTATCTAGCTATTACTCATCCATCTGTTTTTTTTTTATCACTTCTGTGTTTCTGTTGTTGGCTCTCTCTCTCTCTTTCTCTCTCTCTCTCTCTCTCTCTCTCTCTCTCTCTCTCTCTCTCTCTCTCTCTCTCTCTCAATGATTTCCTTGTTTTTGTAAAGTGTCCAATCAAAATTCTAAATCTGAAGTACAGGTAACTGACCAGGAAGATGAAATAGAAAATTTTACATTTCTTCTTAAATTAGACAACAAATTAATCTTAATCTATGTAACTCAGAATGAACTATTAACTTCAGAACCTTTGTCACTAAATGCATACTCTTTCAATAGTAGAGATTTATATGAGAGCAAAATCCAATTTATTTTGTAGATGCCAAAATAAGAAAATTGAAACAAATTAAAATGTATACAAAGTAATGCAAATATTAGATTTTATTTATGCCTTATTTTTTATCTACTCATCTTTTTGCAAATAGCAATCTTGAATCCTGTCTAAAATATAAATTACAAAAATGGATAAAAAGTTCTCAAATTTATATAACATGTATAAGTTTTGAATATGATATTTTACTTGAATCTATCTGAAGTGAATGCCAATTTCTAAAACAATAAAATATATCTTAGATAAACATTAATATTTTAAAATTTATCTTATATCATTATACTTATAATTTTTCCATCTTAAATAGAAACTAAATCACTACATATTAAATATGGGTATTATTACAATAAAAATTGATTTTACATTAAACTGAAAAAATTACAGTAATTGAGTTATATCTCTACCTGACATTTTAATCATATTCATTCAACAAATTTAAGATGCTATGAATTTAATTAAAGTGATGTGTCTGATATTTAGATAAAATAAAGGTATGTCAGATAAGGAGAAAAATCTGTATTACTATGACTATTTCTTTAATCAAAACAACTAAACAAAATTGAAATAATAAAAAGCATGAACTTGTGTGGTGATTGAGTAAATGAAACATTCAGAAGGTTGAGAGATATCTCTGAGGTGAAAAACAACTCTTTCTCCTGCAGAAGGTCTCACATTGCTTTCCAACACACATACCTTGGAACTCTTAACAGACTGTAACTCTGACTCCAGGGAATCCAACACCTCCTGACAGCCTCCAAAGGGGATGTTTCAATTAGAAGGACATAGCTATACTGCACACCTACAGACATCTGATGGGGAAAATAAAATAGGCTAAGGAAATAGCAATTCCAAAGGCCAAAACACAACAGTGCCATAGACTTCAGGATAAATAAATAAGTAATCCAGACTATATAAATTGATTTTCTGTGAGAAATAAACTTAAAAATTGGGAAAGTGTCTATTTGAGGTGCTTATGTTTTGTTTGTTTGGTTGGTTGATTTTTTGGTAGAGTTAGATTAATTATCTGGAGAGTATATAGATTAGTTAATATTTTTTGAAGAAAATAATTCTTAATACTGGATTAAATATAATATTAAAGGAGAAAATGAGTACAGTGAAATTCTTTGATGAGTAAATGCATGAGCCATATAAACTTAGTAATTTGATTTTGATTCCAAGGACTTACTTATAAGGTGAAAATAGAGAATTGACCCCAAAATGTTGTTTACTAACATCCACATGTATATTTTAGCATCTATGCCCACACACATATACCATAAACACACAAAATAATAATGATGAATGAAAAATAATTTTAATGTATAGAACTGAAAATACGAAGGTACTTAGTTTCAAGAACACACACATCATGTTCTTTTTTATATTTGCATCTTTACTTAAACTGTTTATATGTGAATATATGTGGTGATAGATGTAGATATAGGCCATGAAACTAGAAAGAAAAAAACAAAAGTGTAAAGAAGTATTGAGAGAAACAGAAAGACGAGAACATGTGAGATCTGAAACCAGAAATTCTGGCTGGAGAGTTATCTTAGTGTTTATGATCACTGGCTGTTCTTCCAGAGGTCCTGGAACTACATGGTGACTCACAACCATCTGTAATGAGATCTGGCACCCTCTTCTGGATTGCAAGCAGAACACTGTATACATAATAAATAAATCTTTTAAAAAATGGAAGAAACCAGAAATTTGGGGGTGGTGGGCAGTGAAAGGTACAAGGATTTGAAGTTATAAGAAAGCAATGAAAAAGTAGAACAATCAACAAATAACCATGTGTTTGAATGAGTCACAATGAAGTCTGTGTTTGATAATTAATAAGTGTAAAGTAAAAAGTTAATTAAATAAATTAAATGACCAAAAAATTGCAGAGAAAGAAGTGGTTACAAATCCAGGTTTTCTCCATAGTTATATGCTTCAAAGTAAGCCTTGCTTAGATTCTCGGCTAGAGTCATGGCTCAGCTGGTTAATGCACCTGCCAGGCAAGCCTGTTAGGCTGAGGTAAGGTCCTCAGAAACCTAATAAAAATTTATTCACAGTATCACATGTGTGTAATTCTAGCATTCCTTTTGTAAAATGAGAAATGTAGATAGGAGATTCTTATAAGATTGAGACCAGCATTTGTACAGAGGATTTGCTTCATACAAGATGGAAGGTGAGAAATAATGTCAGATATTGTTCTCTGGCTTCCACACCAGCAAACTGTATTCCCTCAGATAAGAGAATCTAATAACACACACATATTATACTAATATAAATCAACACTTTTAATAAGGAATGTTTTTATTCTATGATTAAAATTGAGAAATGAGATTGAATTGAAGACTTAGTTGTTCAGAGAATTTACAGTTTATGACAAGAACCTGAATTCACTTTTCAGTTTTCAGGATGTCATAACTCCTGTAACACCAGTTGCAAGGTATACTATGTTCTCTTCTTACCTCTATTAAGCTTATTCACAATCAAGATAAATAAAATAAAATTTATTTTAAAAGTAACTGAACCTGGATTTATTTAAACAAGTGTGGTTTAAAGACATTGGGAAGATTCATAACCCAGTTTGTAGGTCCCTGCAGTCTATAAGACCTACCTTATTCCACAAACCCACCCATTACCCCTTGACCTCAGAGGTTTTTAAGACACAGATTTTATCAGCTCCTATTGATTCAAGAGATAAATGACACTTCACCTAGCCCAGCCTGATAACCCAGTCTCAAAAACCTAGGCTGCAGGGCACAATCAATAGACTCCCACTCCCACCAATTGCTGCTCCAGTCCCAGGCCAGAAGGAAAAACTTCTGTTGGCTGGTATTCCACATTAACAACTCAGTTTTTTGGACCTTTTAATCTGCAAGACCCATCCCATGCCTCAAAACTCCCTATCTCTTTGTGACATCAGTGATTCCCTGATACACAGATTTTGTCACACCTTATTGAAATAAGAGTTCCTCTTGAATCAGTGGCACCTATTGGACCAAGAGCAGGTCCCTAAGACACAAATAAACTGGCCTCTATTGAGAAAATGGTGGCCCCCAGAGACACCAAAGCAGCCAGCTCTTATTGGATCAAAGACTGCTCTTTGCAACATAGAATAAGCTAGCTCCAAGTAGTCCAAGTGCTCAGATCGAACCTAGAGAGGCTCCCTTGCATCATAGACAAAGCCAGAGCAGATTGGATCAAGATCTAGACAAATTCTGCACCAATATGAGAAAGTGATGTGCAGACATCAGTAAGAGATACTCTATTTGGTAGTCTTCATTATATTCACAGAAATACAAAAAGTTCTATGTCTTATCTGGAGTTATGGCATTAAAGGCTTAGGTCACCACTCCTGGCTTTCCTTTTGCTGGGGCTGAAGGTGTGTGCCATTGAAATGCAGGTGCTTGATCTTGTACTCAAAGATTAAGAGCTTCTAGAGTTATGTCTGCCAAGTTTTTAACTGTGGGTTGATCTCTTGATATTCTAGGTTTTATTAAATTTGTAACATGTCACCACAAGATGGTAAAACAGACACTGGGTAAATCCAGAGAATCAGTAAGTATTACTTCAAAAATCTGTACTTTACAAGACTGAAAAGTCTAAAAACAGGGACAGCTTTCAGCATAAGTACCACATAGTCTTTATTCCAGAGATGCATAGA
The DNA here is from genome assembly GCA_004025045.1 of Sigmodon hispidus. Taxonomy (NCBI): domain Eukaryota; kingdom Metazoa; phylum Chordata; class Mammalia; order Rodentia; family Cricetidae; genus Sigmodon; species Sigmodon hispidus. Next base: position 113,588 of record PVIH01001769.1, on the reverse strand, counting down.
TGGTTCAACATACAAAAGTCTGTCAATGTCATCTACCATATAAACAATCTGCAAGAAAAGAGCCGTATGATCATTTTAGATAATGAAAAGCCTTTGGCAAAGTTCAACCTTCCTTCCTGAAAAAGGTCTTGGAGAGAGCAGAGATATTAGGAACATACCTAAACATAATAAAAGCAATATACAGTGATCCAACAGCCAAAGTCAAACTAAATGGGGAGAAACTCATAGCAGTTTCACAAAAATTAGGAAAAAGTTGTCTGTCATTCTCTCCATATCTACTAAATATAGTATTCAAAATTCTGTTTAGGGTATTAAGATAGCAAAATGAGATCAAGAGGATATAAATTGGAAAGGGAGAAACCAAACTATCACTATTTGTTGATAATGTAATATTATATATAAGTGACCACAAAATTTTACTATGGAACTCCTATAGCTGATAAACACCTTTAGTAATATGGTAGGATTCAAGATTAATTCAACAAAATCAATATCCCTCATATACACAAATGATAAAAGAGGTGAAAAAGAAATCAGAGAAGCATTACATTTTGCACTAGCTACAAATAACATCAAATATCTTGAGGTTACTCTAACCAAAGATGTAAAAGGTCTGTATGACAAGATCTTTAAATCACTGAGGAAAGTAATTGAAGATCAGAAAATAGAAAGATCTCCTATGCTTTTGGAAAGATTTGATGAGCACAAAAAATGACAATTTTACCAAAATCAATCTATAAATTCAATGCAGTTCTCATCACAATCTCAACACAATTCTTCACAGACCAAGAAAGAACAATACTCAGATTCATATGGAATAACAAGAAACTCAAGGTTGCCAAAACAATCCTGTTAAATAATATATCTTATGGAAGCATCACTAGCCCTGACCTTCAAGTTATACTATAGAGCTACAATAATAAAAATAGCTTGGTGTCAATATTGAAATAGAGATGTGAACCAATGGAATCAAACTGAATACCCTTGTATTAATCCACATGCCTATGAACACCTGTTTTTGACAAATAGTTAAAAAAATACAATGGAAAAAAAGATACCATCTTTAACATCTGGTGCTGACGTAAATTAATGGTGGTAGGTAGAAGAATGCAAAGGGATCATCTATCAACCTGCACAAAACTCAAGTCCAGGTAAATCAAAATCTTCAACATAAATAAACTGTTACTGAAACTGATAGAAAAGAATGTGAGAGATATCCTTGAACATATCGGCACAGATGACCACTTTCTGAATATAACATGAGTAGCATAGACATTAAGAACAACAATTAATAAACGGAGCTTCCTAAAACTGAGAATCTTCTGTAATTCAAAGAACATGGTCAATAAAACAAACAAAAGCCTACAAAATGTCAAAAGCTGTTCACTAACTATACAACTGACGGAACACTTATTTCTAATATATACAAAGAACTAAAAAAACTAAATGTCAAAAAACTACAAAAATTCAATTGAATAATGGAGTACAGATCTAAACAGAGGATTTTCAACAGAAGAATCTCAAATGGTTAGAAGACACTTAAATTGTTGATCAACATTCTTAGCCACCAGGGAAATGCAAATAAAAACGATGTTTAGATAATATGTTACACCTGTCAGAATGTCATCAAAAACACTGATGATAGCTTATGCTGAGGAGATATGAAGTAAGGGGTACAATCCTTCTTTGCTGGTTAAAGTGTAAATATGTACAGCCACTTTTGAAATCAGTATGGTGGTTTCTCAGAAAACTGTGAATCAATCTTCATAATCATTCAACAATACCATTCTTGAGCATATTCTTACCACAAAGACATTAGCACAGTATGTGCATAGCAGCTTATTCATAATAGTCAGAACCTGGAAACAACCTAGATGACACTCACCTAAATAAATGGATAAATTAATTTTGGTGCATTAACACAATGGAGTACTACTCAGCAGTAAAAAAAAAATAAATAATTAAATAATTGATAACATCCTGAAATTTGCAAGCAAATAGATGGCACTAGAAAATGTCAACTTGAGTGAGTTAAACAGTATTGATAACTCATAAGTGGATTTTAGACACAAAGCTAAGGATAAACATGATGTGGGATGTGGGGCTTTGCAAGGCCAGGACAGAAACTTCTACTATATAAACAAGCTAAAATCTACAATTTCTGAGCAGCTAGAAAACAGAGAAAAATGTAGGAGCAGGATCCATGTATTCCTCTGAGAAGGGGAAATAGATGATATTTTCTGAATATATTGGGATTATAGGGGAGAGGTGGTAAAAAATGCATGACTAAATGAGATGGTAGAGTTGGGATAGCAACAGAGAGAGAGACAAATTAAATGGATATCAGGATAGAGGCAGCCATTGTGGTGTTAGAGAAAATCCTGGTGTTAGGGAAATATTCTAGAACAGACAAATTGAAGCAGGCTAAGACTTCAAGCAATAGTAGAGAAGGTATCTACACTGACCTGCTATAATCACTTTGATGACAATGCTAATTGTCATTATTCAATCTTTATGCAGCATCTGTGAGAAGTATATACACAGACTCATAGCTAAGAAGTTTTCCAAGCTTTACATCTAGCAGAAGAGAGAAAGGAGAGATTATATGAGCTAAGGGGTCAAAATCATGATGAGAAAACCTACAGAGATAGATGAACCCAGTTATTGGAAGCTCACTAACTCTGAAAATGAGAGAGCTGAGTACCTACATGGGACTAAACTAATTCCTCTGAATGTGGTTGACAGTCAAATGGCATGAGAAGATTGCAGTGCCTCAAGCAGCGGGACCAGAATTAATTCCTGGTGCATGAACTGACTTCTGAGAACCCATTCCCTATAGAAGAACACCTTGCTCAGCCTTAATTGTGAGCAGAGGTGCTTGGTCCTACCTCAACTGGATATGGCAGACTACAATGACTCATCCTGGGAGTTTTTACCCTCTCTGAGGAAAGAATGGGAAAAAGTGATGAAGGAAAGCTAGGGGAAGACTGGGAAAAAAGAGAAAATGGGAACAATGTTGGGTATATTGTTTTGTTTTGTTTTTGTTTTTTTTTTTTTTAAATGACATTGGGTAGTTTTATTAACCAATTTTTAAAGTCTCTAACTGTGTTTTATTCTATGTATTTAGCATACATATCTGAATAAAATAGACCAAATCTCTGTCTTTAACAACTGTTGTTTTGGAAGCACATAAAAAGTTCTAAATAATCAGCTAAGAATAAATGTTTTCTGATACACTGACATTTTCAAACATAGGTAGACAGGGGATTGGAGAGTTCATTAAAAATCAAGAAGTTCAATGAGACTAGCAGATATTTAAATTTGATGGTCACTAGCTAAACATGATAGGATGTGTAGGATTTGATCAAAACAAAACAAATAAACAAAAACAGTAGTTATAGAAAAAGAAGTAATTGTAGTAAAGGAGGTTCTGACCTGACTAGCCCCAAGATTCTGACCAGCATTTACAAATAAACTACCCAAAGCTGATTGGCCCCACATAATCACACAATGTCTTATATTAATTTCATGCTGTTTGGCATATGGCTCAGGCATGTTACTTGCTAACTCTTAAAACTTAAACTAAACCATGATTAGCCAAGTGGGTTAGTACCTTTTCTCTGTGCAGCAAGTAATCTTAACATTATAGTCCATAAGAAACTGTCACCTGGCTAGACAGTAGTGGCACATTCCTTTAATCCCAGCAATCTGGAGGCAGAGGTATGTAGATGTCTGTGGAGTTCAAGCCCAGCCTTGTCTACAAAGTGAGGTCTCAGACAGCTTCTAGTGCTACCCAGTAGACCCCTGTCATGAATCCCCCCAAACAAAGAAACAAAAAGAAACCTACCTTCTCATATATTCAGGTATCTGTGAATAAAGGCATGGTAGAAGAGGAAGAAAGCTAAACTAAGAACAACGACAGCTAAACAGTATTGGGTACTATGAGCCAAGTGAAAAGTTTTCCAATATAAACATATTAGACTGAGTCAAATATCAATATGTCTTCAATGATGAATGAAGACTGAACATCAAGTATGTTTCTTAAAAACTACGTTGAGAATACTGAGATTCCAAACTTCCTTCAAATTGTTCATGCAAAAATATATGAATTGACTTGGTTCTCTTTGCCTGTTTATTTTGTATATTTTAATGATAAAGTATCAGCATAGTTCCATGAGCTTTAACCAGTCAGAAGGGAAAATATGACACACTGGAGAGAAGGGAAAATTGCTGTCAATTATACATTATTTGCTGCCAGCTCTAATTGGTTGTTTCACATGTCATCCTGTCTCTCCCCAAGGACACTGTCTTAATTAAGGGTTTGTCACTTCTTGCAGGATTACAAAGAAAGTCTCCTGTTGTTAAACTTATTTTTAGCTCTGCCTTGTAATGAATGCTCCATGATACAGCCCTACTCTTCTCAGATACAGAGCTCTTCACCTTTCCCATTGGTTTAAATTTATCTATCATCTTCTTATACAATGTTCTCACTTGGAGAAAATGTTAATACCAGAGGCTACTTGCAATGTACTCACAGCATATATATCTTAGTTTCAGGTCTTTCTTTCTAACCTTACTCCATTCCAATTCCAATACAAATAAAATTTTACACTATAATTGACAAATTCAACATTTGCTTGTTTTTTATTCATTAATATTTTGCTCAAGTAATTCCACTTATTTTAGCTAAAATTATCTTCTTTTCTTTGCCTCCCTCTTTCTCTCTTTCTAGAGCTCTACCTCTTTTTCCATTACTGTTGACTGTCCCAGTATTCAAATATACATGAAAAATGGCAGGTTTTTTTCACCCATTAATGTGGGATGTATAGGCCTGGCCTGAGCTAGTTCAAACTAGTTAAAACTGATGCCCTTTAAACATGTTCCCATAGCACTTCCTCATAGCCTTGAGGGCTCATTGGGTAGGAACTTCTTCAAAAGCTAGTCTGCCTAGAGTCCTTGGCAACATCAACTGAGTCCAATGAGAGAAACACATGCTGCAGCACCAGATGCCAGTAAAGTAAATGCCATTCCCTAGCTGGATGGGGGCTTTATAAGGCTTACCCCTTCCTGAATAAACTGAGCTTGCTTTTTTTTCAAATTGATCCTGTAGACTGAGTGATTCTTCTCTGAAGCCTCTTGCCCCCTTCTCTAAGGGGAACTAGCAGGGTCCCAAAAAATAACATCTGTTACAAACAACATTGGGCCCTAACATAGGTATTAATCTTACCTGTGCCAGGATTATTTTTTATTGCTGCAATTATTTGGTTGGGGGGCTTTTTTTTTTTTTGCCCAAGTGTGCATTACTTTCAGTCTAGTTGCTAGATCTGCTACTGCTTTTTTTCTGTTTAGTGTCAAATCATGCTCCCTTGGTACATTCTGGTGAGTTGGCCTTTCTGTGTTGAATGTTAGCTGCCATGTGAATGCTGGGAATTGAACTCAGGTCCTGAACAGTCAGTGCTCTTACCTGCTGAGCCATCTCTCCAGCTCTGTGTTGAGTGTTTTTTAGTCTCCTTGCAGAGACTTCTCCTCTTTCCTTTCTGGCATTTGTTGTCTGTATATTTAAAAAACAAACAAACAAACCAAAAACCAAAACACAACAAAAAAAACATGAATATCCCCACCGATCACAAAACATTTGAGATATTTGAGTCTGACACACCCAGATGGGTCCAACACAGGCACACACTCTGATTGCTTTGCTTTTCATTCATGAACAATTTCTTCTGTCATTATAACAAGTCCCTCATAGGAACCCTCCTATCTCTTCTGATTATCTGTGGACTCCATTAAATACAGCTCAGTTAGAGAAATTCTAGGGTGAGGTGACAATATTGACCCCTTGAATCTCCCCAGAGACGTGGGAGCCAGATTTATAGATTAGAGTATTTCTCCTAGCTAGAAAGAAAAAAAGTGGCCTCAGGTATAACTCAACTATTTTTACACCCATCTTGCTCATCATTGTTGCCACCTAGAAATTATACTTTCCTGAGGAGATCAATGAGACCCATAGCAAATTCTGTCAGTCTGTCTGTCAGCAATGCTAACCTCTCAATTATATCAGTCCCAGAAGTGGAATGTATACAATACTTCCTATCGTTGATAGCCCTTCCACTGCAGATACTTTATTGCTCTTGTACCATTACCTCTTATTCTTTTGCCCATTGTTGTATATGTTTATTTTAGCTTTCTTATTAACTGTTAGATGAAAGTGTTTGGCACTATCATTAGAAAATGTCACAGAGAAAAGTTAGTTCTCTTAGCAGATAGGTGTGTTGACTGTGAGGCACGGCCAATGGGCTCCTGTGTCTATAATCATTAATGACCCTCTCATATCTCAACACATCACAGGTCATAGTCAACTATCTTGCTAAGAAGATATCAGAAGTTAACTGTGCTTTAGATAAGGCCAGGGCACATAATGTGAAATATCTTATAAACAGCTGAAGTGATGAGAAAAAATAAAACAGAGAAACTCAGATCTTTTTACTAGTTTTTGTTTGTGTGGTTGACACAGGGTCTTGCTCTTTATTTCAAGGTAACTGCATGCACAATGTCTCGCTCAGTTCATGATTTTTCTACTTTAGCCTAATCTCTCCACATTGCTTTAGTTTTAGAAATGAAACACTATTGCTACTCTTTCTATGATTTTTAGTGATACACATTGCAAATCAGTTATCACTGATATATATCTTTTTTAGTTACTTATATAATTTTATATTTTAAGAATGATAAATACTTACATTGATACTAGTTAATATTTAGTTTCAAATATCAGAATACTAATTAAAGTATGCTAGGCAAAGAAAGCTGAGTTATTATTAGGAAACATTTTCTCTCTTGCAGATCTAAGTCCAGAATTATCTTTGCCTCTCAAAAGATTTATAAACAAGTTTTAAAACACAATCAAATTAATAATAGAAATTCTAATTTGTTTGTTTCTGGTAATGATGTATTTCTTCCTTTGTTTCATTACTCTTTCTTCTCCACATAGTTTGTTGATATTTCAAGTGATTAAAATTTATAAATTACATTTAAAATCTTCATGTCATCATATCAAAAAAAAAAAAAACATTTACTACTCTACCACAATCCATTGCATGCTCTGGTGTATTGCTGAAATGTTTATTTGCAATATATCATATGAAGGACAAATATTTATTTGGGGCATATAAACACTCATGACACAAATTGAACCGTAAGACAATTCTTAGGAATGGAGCTGACTCATGCAGATCAAGAACAAACAGGAAGAAAGGTCAGGGTTCCCTGGGTCCCAATCCGTTCTAGCCACTTCCTGTAGTGTTCTTGATAATCAGGATCTATGCATCGAAGCTTCCCTAAGTAACATCTAAATCAGACTACATTTCTCTTTTTTGTCTAACTAAGAAAGTTTTAAACTAACTATAAGAGCATATATAATAGGAATAATTATAAAGTAATGTCTGTGGGAGGGAAAAGAAATAACCTAAATAAGACCAAACTATAACTAACAAATTAAAAAATATATATATCTTAAATATTTAGAATGTTAAGTGGCAATAAATAGGGATTATTTTAAACCTGTTTATCATATATAATTAGAATCTAATATTTAAATATTTTTGTTAAGATATTAAATAGTACTAACTTTGACTATTTAGTTTTTAACATTGTTAAAGACCTGGGAAGAAAAATATATTACTTGAATAAGCAGGAAGCATAAGAGAGTAGCTTTTAAGATTTACGTGAGAACAGCAACTGTTATTTGTCTAGACAGTCACTTATGGTTTTTTGTAAAGTTGGAACATTTTTTTTCTGTAGGCATGAGATATCTGATAGATTTTTTTAGAAGTAGGGCATTATTGGAAGGGCTGTCTTATCCAGTTTTGGCAGTATTTATCTTTATCTTGTCTTTGGATTGGACAGCAGTGGAGAAAAGGGCAGTTTTTTTCCAATAGGTCATTGTGTGACAAGGAAGACCAACACTTTTTGGAGTGTCTTTGATGTCTAACACTATCTTGGGACAGGAACAGTGATGTTAGGAGTTGTCATATCTCTTATTGCTGAATTTTGAGTAACAAAACATTAAATGTTACATTTGTTAAGTCTATGAAGTAGTTGAAAATTTTTGTCTATTTGATATATTTTATCATGTATCTGGGAAACTTAAACAACCTGACTATTATATGGCAGCTTAGGTAACAGTGATCTGTAATTTTTATTATCTTAAAGACTCAAGCTTATATTGTAAAAATAGGCAATCTATAATGGGGTGTATAATTTTTGAATAATGACTTTAAGACAATCACATAAACATAAACTAAAGGTATGCGTATAGTGTAAAATGACAACAGTATTTTAAATATATATCATTATATAAAATATTTAAACATAGGTATATAAAATGTCTTAAACAGAAATTATATATATTAGGAAGGATAATTATATATTATGACTAGAATAATTAAACAGAGGGAGAAATTGCATAGTGAGAATGTCAATAATAGGCTTAATATGCATTAATGTGTAAAATATTTTAAACAGAGAAGATTTTGTAAAATATAGTAATTACAGATTTAAATTTGTAAAAAATATATAAATTACTTTAGACATATAAAACAATTTTAGAATTCAATTTGTATTGATATATAAATTATCTTAATCAGGCACATAAAATATGTATAGTTGTATTAATATATAAGCATTTATATTAGAATACATTGTTTTTGACTCATAGTTGGCTAATATTTACAGGTAGATATAATTATCTATGTTTGTTTTATTTTTTTAAAGTGATTTTTGAGTTTATAATATACTTCCACCCTCAATTCAACTGAGGCTCTCTGTTTTGTCTCCTAGATCCTTAGTAAAACAACATCATTAGTGGGATATGGTCTTATATAGAGCATTTTACTGATAAAAATGGGCTTTTAATTGTTGTATGAGGTTTCTGGCTGACACTTTTGGGCCTAGCCCAGAGGATAGGACCCAATCTCAGCCCAATTTAGTTTCAAATAATCACACAAAGGCTTATATTAATTTCATTCTGATTGACCTAGGGCCGAGGCATGTAGCTTGCTAAATCTTTCATCTTAACTCAACCTATGACATTTATCTTATTCAGCTATGTGGCTGTGTACCTTTTACCAGTAGCATTTCAACTTTTTTCCTCTGCATCTCTTGGCATCTCTCTCTTCCTGTTCCCAATTTTCTTATCTAGTAGCTCTGCCCACATTTCCTGTCTGCCTTTGGTCAATTAGTTTTTTAATTATTTACAATTTAACAGAACTACTCCCACTACATTTAGTTTTCTATGATGTGTATTGTAATTTTTGCTTTTATTTTGCTTTGACTATTGTTTATAGTTAAAGATTATTTTAAAAATTATAATAGGACCTATTTAACATTTTTGCTTGGTTTCTCACTTAAATGTTTTAGTTAAAACATTCACATCAAATTTTTAATCTTGTTTTATTATTCTGTAATATGATAATACACAGTTATGTATTTTAGATTTATAATTATTAGTATTTTAATATATACATAATAATATAAATGTCTTATCTGATGAAACCATAAAATTAAAATATGGGTGAAATGATATAATTTTAAATCAACTATAAAACTGATTTTTTAAATATCAAAAATTTTAAACACTCTATAAATAAACTGCTATTACATAAAATATTATTTTCAATTTATTTTTGACTGTAGAAAAATACATGGGAAAAACTTATTTGAAGTTATTTTATGCAACTGATATAGATTCACTGATAATCAAGATCCCTATATTTATCCTGTTATATTGATAAAGAGATCACATACAATAATGCATAGGTACTTAGGAAATAAGACAATGATGTTAGCAGTTGTTTCCTCCCTTTCTGCAGTTAAACAGTATGCTGAGGCTCATCCCTATATCTCTGCACCTATTTCTGATAATGCACAAACCTAGTAGATACAATGTGAGGAAATAAAATAATCATCAACACTTCAAAAACTAATTAATCATTAGCCATAATTTCCCTATGTAACTATAGTCCTTCAGAATAAAGTCAATCCTCTCTTTTGATAAACCTGACTAAAAAGAGTAAGATCTCAAAATTGCTGTGCAATAATGGATGTATTTATCTTTATGTGTTATGTGTGTTGCTGGTCATGTTCAGATTACCTCTGTAGTACTGACTTCTATATTAAGATTGCTATAGTTATGAGGGTTTAAGTAAAAATATAAGGTTCTTAGAATTTTGACCTTTTTGTAGAAATGTTTGTCATAATTATAAAACTGTATCTCATTGACAACCAGAAAGTTTTATGTCTTTTTCTTTGAGGTAACAAACATTATTGCAAACATTCAAATATTACATGAAGTAAATAATGCAGAATTTGAAATAATTTTTGAGTGTAACAATTTCTAAGTGAAAGATGAAATTAAGAATTTATTAATGTTAACACTATGATAGACTTCAATAAATTAATTTCTAGCAATGACTTTAAACATTCTTTTACTCAATAAAATTTAAGTTTTTACTTCTAAATTACTACCAGTATGGTTTAGTCACTATGTAAGAACCACATTTTGTTTTTCTAAGTTGAAATAAAAAATTGACCATCATGTTAGTAATCTTCATTATTACCATGATCAGTCACAGTTTCTTTGCTTTTACGTGATCAGCCTCTCTTATGTAGGTTCTTGTTTTACAAAGAGAAAAAGAGGAAATATAGTGGGATTATGTGTTATATTTTAAATAATTATCCTGCCTACGGGTTTAATAAAAGCTAATTAGTCAAAAGGCACTCAGGAAGTGTGGGCAGGGCTACTAGGCTAAGAAAACTCTGAGTACAGGAAGAACAGACACAGATGCCACAGAGTCACTGAAGCTGTCAGGAGACACAGAGGAAAAGCTGATCTGAGAAAAGGTACCGAGATGCACAGCTTGAACAAGGTGGGTTGAGTTGAGATGAACGAGTTAGCAAATTATATGTCTGGGCTCTAGGTCATTCAGCATAAAAATAATATTAGTCTGTGTGTGATTATTTTAGGTTAAGCAGGGCTGAGAGTGGGTCTGAACTTCATTTTTGGTCCAGGACCAAAAACTCCAGTCTGGAAAATTTTACAAGGAATTCTGATAGTGAAGACAATGGCAACTAATCTTCCTACCTCATCCTGCCAAGTGCTTGAGTAAGTGTTTTTGTGTTTGTTTATTTTTTTATGAGAAAAGTTTTATTATTAAAGGAGAAAGGGAGAGGGAAAGAGAGAGAGGAAAAAAAAGAGAGAGGGAGGAAGAAAGAGAGGAGGTGCACACCTCCTGGGAATAGATAGAGAGAAGGGGGGGTCTTTCTTTTTATTTATTTTTTTATCCATGTATCCTTTTGTTCAAGATTCCTTTTCCCTACCGCCCCTTCCAGTCACTCTCTCTTCTCTCCATCAGTTCATCTCCGCCCCAGCAAGGGCAGGAAGTTTCAAAGTCCCAAAGTGGCTCAGTTCACCACTCACTCCAAGCAGATCTGCTTTCCTCACCCTGACACCAAGACTGAGTCACGTGTTTCTCTGGAGGGAATAAGCATCAGGGTGCCAGTCGAAGCTGATTCAGATCCCAAGCAGTTAAGCAGTTGTAGTTTGCAGCTTGGACATGCTAAGTGTTTATTGTTTAAAGTCCACAAATGAGTGAGTACATCCCCTGTTTATCTTTCTGAGTTTGTAAGATCTCACTCAGGAGGATATTCACCAAATTCATCCACTTGCCTTCAAATTTTAGGATATCATTTTTTTCTCACTCGTGAGTAGTACTCCACTGTGTAAATGTACCACAGTTTGTTAATCTATTCTTCAATTGAGGGGCATCTAGGTTGTTTCCAGGTTCTTGCGCTTACAAATAATGCTGCTATTAACATAGTTGAGTGCTAATGACTTTAGAGTTTGAATGTGCATCTTTAGGGTATATGCCCAGTGGCATTGCTGGGCCTTTGGGGATGTTGATTCACAGTTTTCTGAGAAACCACAATATTGCATTCCATAGTGGCTGAACTAGCTTACACTCCCACCAACAATGGAGGAGTGTTCCCCTTGCTCCTCACCCTCTCAAGCATAGGCTGTCATCTGTGTTTTTATCTTAGTCAATCTGACAGGTGTGGGGTAGATCTCAAACTTGTTTGATTTGCATTTCTCTGAAGGCTAAAGAAGTTGAGCACTTTTTCAAGGGCCTTTCAGCCATTCGTAATTCTTCTGAAGAGAATTCCCTTTTTAGTTCTAAAACCCATTTTTTGATTGGGTTAGTCAAGGTTTTGTGCTCTAGGTTCTTGAGTTTTCTATATATTTTAGATATCAGTCCTTTGTCACTTTTAGGGTTGGTGAAAATCTTTTCCCATTCTGTAGGCTATTGTTTTGTCTTATTGACTGTGTTTTTGGCTTTAGAGAAGCTTCTCAATTTCATGAGGTCCCACTTATTGATTGTTGATCTTAGTGTCTGTGCTACTGGTGTTATATTTATGAAGTGGTCACCTGTGTCAATGCATTGGAGGTTATTTCAAACTTTATTTTCTATCAGGTTAAGTGTGGCTGGGTTTATGTTGAGGTCTTTGATCCACTTGGATTTGAGTTTTGTGCAGGGTGATAAGCTTGGATCTATTTGCATTTTTTTTTACACACTGATATCCAGCTATGCCAACACCATTTTTTAAAAGATACTATCTTTTCTCCATTGACTATTTTGGGCCTCTTTGTCAAAAATCAGGTTTTCATAAGTGTTTGGGTTAATGTCTGGGTCTTCAGTTCGATTCTATTGATCAACACATCTGGTTTTATGTCAGTAACAGGCTGTTTTTAATACTGTAGCTGAATAGTATAACTTGAAGTCGGGGATGGTGATGCTTCTGGAAGTTCTTTTGTTAAGCAAAACTCTTTTGGCAATCCTGGATTTTCTGTTATTCCAAGTGAAATCGATTATTTTTATTTCCAGGTCTGTAAAAAATTGGGTTGGGATTTTGATAGAAAGTGCATTGAATCTGCATATTGCATTTGGTAGAATTGCCATTTTTACTATGTTGATTCTACCTATCGAGGAACATGGGAGATCTTTCCATTTTCTGATAGCCTCTTCAATTTCTTTCTTCAGTGATTTAAAGTTTTTGTTAAATAGATCTGTTACTTCTTTGGTTATAGTTACTCCAAGGAATTTAATGCTATTTGCTATCATAAAGGGTGATGTTTCCCTTATTTCTTTTTCAGCCCAGTGTATAGAAGGGCTACTGATTTCTTTGAGTTAATCTTGTATCCTGCTACATTGCTGAATGTGTTTATCAGCTGTAGAAATTCCCTGGTAGAAACTTGTGGAATTTTATCAAAGGCTTTTTTAGCCTCTAAAGGATATGATCATGTGTTTTTTTTTTCCTTCAGTTTGTTTACATGATGGATGACATTTAAAGTTTTTTCCTATGGTGAACCATCCCTGCATTTATGGGATGAAGCCTACTTGATCATGGTGGATGATATTTTTTATATGTTGTTGTATACTGTTTGCCAGAATTTTGTTGAGAATTTTAGCATCAATATTCATGAGGGAAATTAGTCTGTAATTCTCCTTCTTTGTTGTGTCTTTGAGTGGCTTGGGTGTTAGGGTAATTGTGGTCTCATAAAAAGAATTTTGCAATATTTCTTCAATTTCTACTGTGACAAAATCCAACACTCCTTCATGATAAAAGTCTTGGAGAAATGAGGAATACAGGGAAAATATCTAAATTTAATAAAGGCTATTTACATGAAGTCAACAGCCAACATCAAACTAAATGGAGAAAAAAGCAATCCCACTAAAGTCAGGAACTAGACAAGGATATCCTCTCTCCTCTTATCTATTCAATATACTTTTCAAAGTTTTAGCTAAAGCAATAATAGAATGAAAGTAGATTAAGATGATACATATTACAAAAAGAAGAAGTGAAACTATCTGTATTTGCAGATGATATGGTTGTGTACATAAGTAGTTTCTTTTCTTTTAAAATATTCATGACCTTGTAGATTTTTACTACAAAGGAAATGGAAAGCCAGTTTGTTTTGTAAAAAGCCTACAGAAAAATTCAGTCAAAAATTTAAAAATTATAAAAATAGAATAAAATAAAGCATTATTTTACATATTCATTTAATTAGGAGGAACTATCTTTTACTATGAAAACCGAATTTGTTGATGATGGGCTTCAGAGAAGAGAGAATGGTAACACATTACAACCATTACCACAACCACCAAGAGACAGGAAGAATACTAAAATGTCCAGGAATCTTTTTGAAAAGCAGCCCTAAGTATTATGACAAAGTCAGTAATATGCCAAGTATATGGGCAAGGAAAAACAAAACTACTGAAATGCTAAGTTGCATATTAGTTATTTTGCTTGAAAATGAATGATTTTAGGCTAGCAAGAGTAAGAAAAAATGATATCCTAAAATTTGCAGGGAAATGAATGGATATGGAGACTATCCTCCTGAGCGATGTCTCACAAACACAAAAGCATAAGCAGGAGATGTACTCAATCAAGGTGGACTTTAAAAAAAAATAGATGTCATTGGATACACGAGCTAAAGGCTAAAACATAGCTCAATGATACAGTGCTTCCCCTCTTCTTTGATATACACTGGCAGTGGTGTTGGTAGAGACTTGTTTTCTTTATTTTATTTTATTTTATTTATTTTTATTTAGTCTTTTTTGTATTATGAATAAAATCATATTTTTATCCCCTTGTTCACACCTCCTTCCCCCTCCCACGCCGCCCAGTAACTCTGTCTTCTCCCCATCACATTATCTCCTCCACAACAACAGCAGGAGGTTCCAAATACCAAGGTGGCTTAGTTCAGCATACATTCCAGGCAGATCCCTTTTACTCACACCAACATCTAGACTGGGTCTGGCCTTCCTCTGGAAAAAAATGTGCTCCAAGTTGCTGGTCCAAGGTGTTTCAGATTCCAAGCTGTGTTTCAATTCCACAACTGGATTGTGGTTTGCAGCTTGGGCATGCTTTGATTTTTGTTTAAAGTTCACTAATAAATGAATATATCCCCTGCTTATCTTTCTGGGTTTGTGATGCCTCCCACAGAAGGATATTCTCCAAATTCATCCATTTGCCTGCAAACTTTAGGATATCTTTTTTTCTTACTGCTGAGTAGTACTCTAATGTGTAGATTTACCACAGTTTGCTAGTCCATTCTTCAGTTGAAGGACATCTAGGTTGTTTCCAAGTTGTTGCTATTATAAATAATGCTGCTATAAACATAGATGAGCTACTGCCTTTGAAGTAAAAATGTACATCTTTAGGGTATATGTCCAGTATATATCTCCCTGAATCCTTAGGGAGATTGATTCCCAGTTTTCTTAGAAATCACCATACTGCATTCCAGAGTGGCTGAACAAGCTGACACTCCCACCAACAATGGAGTGTTCCCCTTGCTCTGCAACCTCTCCAGCATAGGCTGTCATCTGTTTCTTTTGTCTTTGCCATTCTGACAGGTGGTATCTCAAAGTTGTTTTGATTTGCATTTTTCTGATGGCTAAAGATGTTGAGCACTTTTTCAAGTTCCTATCAGCCATTTTTAGTTCTTCTGCTAAGAATTCCCTTTTTAGTTCTGAACCCCATTATTGACTGGGTTATTCAAGGTTTTTGTTCTTTCGTTTTTTAAGTTCTCTATATATTTTTGAGATCAGTCTTCTTCACAAGTAATGTTGGTTAAAATCTTTTCCCATTCTGTAGGCTGCCCTTTTGTCTTATTGACTGTGCCCTTGGCTTTAGAGAAGCTTCTCACTTTCAGTAGGTCTTATTTATTGATTGTTTTGCTTTGTGTCTGTCCTATTGATGTTACATTTAGAAAGTGGTCACCTGTGCTAATGCAATGGAGGGTATTTCCCACTTTCTCTTCTATCATGTTCAGTGTGGTTGGGTTTATGTTGAGGTCTTTGATCCACTTGAATTTGAGTGTTGTGCAAGGTGATAGAGTTGGATCTTTTTGCAGTTTTCTACACACTACCATCCAGGTATGCCAACACCATCAGTCTAAGACACTATGTTTTTTCCATTGAATGTTTTGGGCCTCTTTGTCAAAGATCAGGTGTTCATAGGTTTTGGGATTAATGTCAGGATCTGCAATTGGATTCCTTTGATCCAAAGCCAGTACCCAGCTGTTTTTTTTGTTTTGTTTGGTTTTGATTTGTTTTTGTTTTTTACTTTAGCTCTATAGTATAACTCGAAGTCAGAGATGGTGATGCATTCTGAGGTTTTTGGTTGAGCAAAATGGTATTGGCAATTTTGGCATTTCTGTTATTCCAAATGAATTTGAGTATTGTTTTTTCAAGGTCTGTAAAAAGTTGTTTTGTGATTTTGATTGGAGGTACCTTGAATCTATAGATTGCTTTTGGTAGAATTGTGATTTTTACTATGTTGATCCTGCCTATTCAGGAACATGGAAGACCTTCCCATTTTCTGATATCCTCTTCAATTTCATTCTTAAGTGATTTAATTTTTTTGTCAAATAGATCTGTTACTTCTTTGGTTATAGTTACTCCAAGGTATTTAATGATATTTGCAGCTATTATAATGGGTGTTGTTTCTCTTTTTTTTTTCAGCCATTTTATCTTTAGTGTATATAAGGGGTACTGATTTCTTTGAGTTAATCTTTTATTCTGCAAATCTGCAGAAGGTGTTTATCAGGTGTAGACGTTCCCTGGTAGAATATTTGGATCACTTTTGTATACAATCATACCATCTGCAAATAGAGATAATTTCAGTTCTTTATTTCCAATTTGTACCCTCTTTATAATCTTTGTTCTGTTATTGCTTTAGGTAAAACTTAGAACTATTTTGAATAGATAGAAGGAGAATGGACACATTTGTCTATTTCCTGATTTTAGTGGGATTTCTTTGAGTATTTCTCCATTATGTTGATGTTGGCTGTTGGCTTCTTGTAAGTTACCTTTGTTATATTTAGATTTTTCTCTGCATTCCAGATATTTTCAGGACTTTTATCATAAAGGAATGTTGATTTTGTCAAAGGCTTTTTCTGCGTCTAAGTATATAATCACGTGGGTTTTTGTTTTCTTCATTTTGCTTATATGTTGGTAGACATTTACCGTTTTTCTTGTGTTAAACCATCCCTCCATTTCTGTAATGAAGCCTACTTGATCATGGTGGATGACATATTTTATATGTTTTTGTATGGGCTTTGCCAGAATTTTGTTGAGAATTTTAGCATCAATATTCATGAAGGAAATTGATCTGTAATTCTCTTTAATAGTTGTGTCTTTGAGTGGCTTGGGTATTAGGGTAATTGTGGCCTCATAAAAAGATTTTGGCAATATTCCTTCAGCTTCTACTCTTTATAGCTATGCTCTTTTAGTGTTCGTATAACTTCTGACCCAGACCTTTTTTCTTTCACTGTTTCCATTGAATAATCAGGTGTTATTCTGATGGGTCTGCCTTTATAAATAAGTTGACCCTTTCCTTTCCTGCTCTTTCAATTTTTTCTTTGTTCTGTATGTTTTGTGGCTTGATTATTATGTGGCGAGTGGACTGTTTTTGGAGTGTGTTCTATTTGGTTTTCGGTAAGCTTCTTATCTTTATGTGCATTTTCTACTTTCATTTGGGAAGATTTTCTTCTATGATCTTATTGAATACATTATCTGTGCCTTTTAGCTGGTATTCTTCTCCTTGTATACCTATTATTCTCAGGTTTTCTATTATTTTCTTTGTTTCCCAATTTTCTGAACATTTTGTGTTATGGCATTTTGGTGTTCATCTTTTCTTTCACTAATGTATCTATTTCAACTATTGAGTCTTCTACTCTTGAGATTCTCTCTTCCATCTCTTGGTTTCTGTTGATTCTACTTGTATCTGTGGTTCCAGCTCTGGTCTTCAGATTTTCTATTTCCACCTTTGCCTCATTTTATGACTTTTTTTATTGCTTCTCTTTCAATTTTTATTTCCTGGAATGTTTCTTTCATTTTCTTTCATTTTGGTTTCTTTTTTTTTTTTTTTTTTTTTTTTTTTTTTTTTTTTTTTTTTTTTTTTTTTTTTTTTTTTTTTTTTTTTTTTTTTTTTTTTTTTTTTTTTTTTTTTTTTTTTTTTTTTTTTTTTTTTTTTTTTTTTTTTTTTTTTTTTTTTTTTTTTTTTTTTTTTTTTTTTTTTTTTTTTTTTTTTTTTTTTTTTTTTTTTTT
>PVIH01001769.1:0-95321 GCA_004025045.1 Sigmodon hispidus | reverse complement strand
CAAGGATTTGTTCATCTTTTCTAATTTTTTTTTATTTTCTTCTATTTCTCTAAGGGATTTTTTTATATCCTCTTTTATGGTTTCTACAATCTTTATAAAGTTGTTTTCATGTTGTTTCCTCTACATTGCTTTGTTCAGGTCTTGTAGTTGTAGAACCATTAGTTTCTTCTAATATTGCCTTGTTGTTCTTTATATTGTTATATGTATTTTTGCACTGGCATCTGCCTGTGGCTTCAGTAGTTCACACTTAGTCAGCTCCTAGTCAGTTGTGGCTAATGGGCTTGTGTGTCTCCTTGCTGTTCTGAGCAAGGGGTCTGCATGATTTCTGACTCTGCTCTGGACTTGGAACTGAGTTTCACATGTGTCACTCTGTCTCTGATGATGCAGTTTACCCTGGAGTCATGGCCTGGATATGCAAGGTCCCTTCTTTTAGGGTCACTGGAGGAGGCCCCACTCAGCTAAAGCTTAGGGACTGTCTACTAGCAAGAGTCTGATATCGGACCCTTTTGTGTGAACTCAGCCCTGGAGAGGGATTCTCAGAATGGGCAGCCCAGGCACTGGAATCTGCTCACCTCTGATTTTACTCTGGACATGGTTCCGAGTTTTAAAGTCATCAGTTTGTCTCTGATGATGCAGTTCACTGTGGAGGTGAGATCCAGACTGTGAGCTCCCTTCTTTTAGGGGTCACTGGATAAGGCCCCTCACAGCCAAAGCCTTGGCCTTATCTGCTAGCAAGAATCTGAGATTAGACCTTTGGGTGTAACCCCAACCCTGAAGAGGGATTCTTTGGATGGGTGGCCCAGGAGCTGGAAAGTACTCACCTCTGATTTCACTTTGGACATGAGTCTCTTTTTGTGTATATTTTTTTACATTGCAGATACGTATAAAGCCAATCCAAGCTTGATATGACAGAGAAATAATGACTTTAATAAGAAAAGAAGAATGAAAGGAAGGAAAAAGAAAGAAAGAAAATGGTGGTGGCTTCTAAGGTAACAGAAACCATGGAGAGATATAATTGTAAGAGTTGATCTTCCATTGTTGGTGGGAGTGTGAGCTTGTTCAGCCACTCTGGAATGGTTTCTCAGAAAACTGAGAATCAATCTCCCCAAGGACTCAACAATACCACTTCTGAGTATATACCCTAAAGATGCACAGTCACACTCCAATGGCATTAGCTCAACTAGGCTCATAGCAGCATTATTCGTAACAGCAAGAACCCGGAAACAACCTAGATGTCCCTCAACTGAAGAACGGATTAACAAACTGTAGTACCTCTGCACAATGGAGTAATACTCAGCAGTAAGAAAAAAATGATATCCTAAAATTTCCAGGCAAATGGATGGATTTGGAGAATATCCTCCTGAGTGATGTATCACAAACCCAGAAAGATAAGCAGGGAATGTACTCATTCATTAGTGAACTCTAAACACCACCACCAACAAAAAAAAACAAAAAACAAAATAACAAAGCAAAGCACACCCAAGCTGTAAACCATAAACACTGAACAGCTTGGGATCAGAAACACCTTGGTCTGACATCTTGAATCCCACTCCCCATAGAGGAACCACTGAGTAAGTCTTGGTGTTGTGAGCAGAAAACTGGATTTGCCAGGAGTGGAGGCTGAACTAATCAATATTGGGATCTTGAGACCTGGGGACTGCCTGCCCATCTGGGGGATGGGGATATGTGGAGAAGAGAGAATGACCTGATGTGGTGGGAGGGGGAAGGGACTTTGAATAAGGATATACAAGGTTAGAAAATGTGACTTCTTTATTCATAATAATAATAAAAAAGAGTTGATGACCTAAATCAGAGAAACTGAGGTGCAATTCAGGAAAATTCTAAATCACAGGAATGTCTTTTGGTGAAAACAATGCACTTCAGAAGTGAGATTATAGATGGAAGTTATTGAGCAACATCAGTGTACTTAAAATATCCCTGACCTTAGAAGGATGTTGATTTAATATGTCTTTACTTATGATATATAAGTATCTTCTTTACTTTCTAAAATGAAAATGAAAGAGTTAGTTGTTGAGTTATTCTTGATGCATGTAACTTTTCATATAGGACCTATCATTTACTTTCTGCCTGAGAAAAATTTCATACCATAATGTGTTTCTCATTACAGATGTAAATTGATAATAATGTGATTAGTCATTAATTAAGACTCATATGCTGATGTAATATCTAGATACTAAGCTAACTGTTAGATGAAAACAGTTTATTTATTCTCATTTTATTATGATTCTTATTTTTAATATGTATTTTTATGTGGGTTATGTATAAATGTATGAATGTCCCACAGTGTCCCATAAGGACATTAAGATCTCTTGGAAGTGGTGAGTTTACATGTGACTGTGAACTCCCTGACATTGTTAGTGAGATAGGAACTTGGATCTTCTTCAAGAAAAACAAGGCTCTTAACCACAGAGCTATTACTCCAGCCTCTCCTTTCATTTTTAATAAGTGGATTAGTCTAGCAGGCCTTGGAGTTAGAGATATGAACACCTAAAGTAAGAGCATGATACGTCTCTCAACTACTTATACTGCAAGATAAGTTCTAGCAACCTAGTCAGTTTAGGGATACTCTGTCTGAAAATATATGAAGAAAGTAAAAAGAATGGAATCATTTGTCAGATATCCTCCAATACTGAAAAAATGTTAATTAGATTCTCAGTAGTTAGAACTAGTATTTGAAGCCGAATTTTTTTTTCATTTGCCAGTATTAGTTCCCTATCCAGATAGGATGGGATATGCTGTTTTCTGTTGAATATCTGTTAATTACACCATAACTTACATCTCTATTCTTCTAGCATAGATGTCTAGCAATTAAAGTTTATGTTTAATCTGAAGAGTAACTTAAGTTTGCTCATTTGCTTATAGTATTTGTACGAGGAGAAGTCACAGCTATATTAGTGGTTTCTATTTTTATTTGAGGTGTAGTTTTATTTCAAAAAATATTTTTTTGACAATGTTACTGTTCAGCATGGAAAAATTATTTTGTATTATTTTTTGATTTAGTTACTGAAATTAAAGTGAAATGGTTTCATAGATATAATTTCAAAATTTTATGGTTTTCTCAAGGGAAAATTAAAGTTACATCACTTTTTGTACAAAAGTTAGGACATTGCTACTTTAGGTATGCCTTTTAGAGAATTTTACTCTTTTGTTACATGCATGAATCTCAACCTCCAAAAGATTTTTGTTAAAAGGTAAAAGTCAAAACAGTAACAATAAAATCACCAAAGAAGTGTCTGAGTATTTCCTTTATTGACAAGTAATTGTAAGGTTAATAGAGTGAACATTTTTATTACATTCTGACAACTATCTCTGCATTACAGGATTTACCTTTTGAAAACACATTTTAGCAACAAGTTGAATAATATGAAGATAAGCTTTAGAAGCATATAAATATATTTTTAAGCACTATTCATCTTTCAAAATGTAAAATTATTGCAATCATATGTTCCTAATGAAATTTAAGAAGTAATCAATAGAAACATAAAATGCTCTCAGATTATATGATCAAATAAAAATATTAGCTGTTAATTAAGTAATCAACATAATAAAAATTATTTTATTTTAAAGCCTGAAACATATTAACAAGCATGTTTGTTTCCTGAATAAAGTTAAGAATATTTGAGATAATTGCCTATACTTTAAATATTGCATGTGCAAGCAGGTCAATTAAATAAAAAAATATGAAAATACCTGAAAAATTCTGCTTAGAATTTTAATTTATATTTTATTATGCAAATGTTCAAAGAAAAAGTATATGCCTTTAGCTAAGCCTAGTGTGAATTATTGAGGATCTGGAATATTTTAGTTCTAAGAATGTTATTTTTCTGTGTGTTTTGGTTTATGATGTTGAATGCAATCATTTATTGATCAGATTGGTGTTTGGAATAAAACAGAATATAATACAGTTCTAAAATACCAAGGACAGTAAATATTTTTCTAAAATATTTTCTACATATAATTATCAGCATTAACAAGAAAGACCAATTTCATCGTACATCTTATCATCATGTAACATGTGCTTTAGATATTAAAATATGCACCATGACAAAAATAATAGAGTGATCAATGAACCTATGTGCCTGTTCTTTTGTGGAGTAGAGGGCAAAAGATATTGAATCCAAACATTTTAAGAACAAAATATAAGAAAAGGAAGCAATGTACTAAATTTCCTATTAGTGTATTTATATTTTTAAAAATGAAATAGAAAATTGAAAGGAAATATAAAGGACCACTACATTTACAAAATATTTAACAATCTGCTTTGTAGAAAAAAGCTCATTACTTAAGAGATTTATCTAAAGGGAGGTGGGAAGAGTATAAGAGAATCAAATGGTTGAGTTGGGAAAGATACAGAGTTCAGGGTCAACAAAATAGATGTCTTGATAAAGGGAGTGATTGTGGGTATAGGAAAAAAAAAAACTGGTACTTAGAAAATACCCAAGAACCTACAAAGATGAGCTCAGCTAAGAATCAAAGCAATAGCAAAAAGGGTTTCTAAACTTACCTTCCTCTATAATCAAACTGATGATCACTCTAATTGTGGCGAGCTGCTTCTGGTCTGCAGAACGATGAGTCACCACACGCACGATTCTTCTTGGATTACACTTTATTGGAGTACAGCTCACTTGTGAAATGGTGGAAAGAAGACCCCGAGCCTGAGATTCAGCCTGCTTTTATAGGAAAGCCTGGCGCGTGATTGGTGCCCATCACAATGCCTCATTAGCATATGGCTGGTGATTGGCCCAAAATAATGGCTCATTAGCATATTTGAGGATCGCATCGGATAGGTCCTTTCCCAATGCCTAATTAGCATCAGCACATCGGATTGGTCACTACTCGATGCCTAATTAGCATAAGCGGCAATAGAATGTTCCGACAAGTTGTGCAAAGGCAAACCGTGCCCTACATCTCTCCCTTTTTTGTTTTCTAATGGCACAAACAGGATATAGCCCATACAGGTGTTCACCTCATGATGTGCCCACCACTCAAAGGCTGTTTCCTGCTGCCAGGGTCCCTGAGACACCTTCCTGTGTGCAAGGCCAGTGAAGGTGGCAGGGTGCAAAGGCCGTCTCAGAGGAGAATGATTCCCTATAGAGGTGCAATGGCAGCTAAAGCCTCTCTGTGCAAGGGCAATCATTGTAAGTTCTTAAGGGTGGAGAGCCAGGCTGTGGGGGAGTGCCCTGCATCAACAGCCAAAAGTGCCTGAGTGAGTAGTACCTTTTCTCGACGTGCTCTGATGCGAATACAGCAAACCAGCCAGAGGCAAAAAACAATCCCAAATAAACAGCAGGCTGCAAAAATTCCTACTCCCATCCACTCCTTGAAAAAGGAAAAGGCAGAAGTGAGTCAAGAAGTAACGTCCCCAAGTGTCACAGGCTCCAATCTTGTAGCATTCAGACGTACGATC
This sequence comes from Sigmodon hispidus, assembly GCA_004025045.1. NCBI lineage: Eukaryota > Metazoa > Chordata > Mammalia > Rodentia > Cricetidae > Sigmodon > Sigmodon hispidus. The sequence goes on along the minus strand of PVIH01001769.1, from coordinate 89,893 downwards.
AGGAACTTTTGCTTGAGGATCATCTTCTCGGCCTCCATAGACCAATTTCCACTTTCAGCCTAAATCAGGGGGAAGACGGTCAGGAGTGTCCATATCAGCATCATCCTTAGAGTCGTCCTCAACGTGTCTCGTCAATCTTGATGGCACCCAGACTGGCTCCTGATTCTGTGGAGAAACACATAAAGATCCCCTGGGTCGAACGATAATGCGATCCGGGGCTGGCCATTGACTAGAAAGTACATCCTTCCACATAACTTTGCCTTGATTGTTGGGTTCTGACGCCATATGACGTTCGGCGACGGTTTCATTTTTATCATGTAAATTTAGAAAATTTATAGTGAATAAGGCAAGAGAGAGCCTTTGTTTGGGGGTGCAATTCTCTGCTATTCCCCCTTTTTGTTTTTGCAGGAAGTCCTTGAGCATAAGATTTGCTCGCTCTATTATCCCTTTCCCTTGTGGATTATAGGGCAGGCCTGTGATATGTTTCACTTGCATTTTGTGACAAAATGAGGTGAAACTCTTAGATGTATAGGTTGGCCTGTTGTCTGTTTTCAGTGTATCGGGCTTGCCCCAAGCTGCCCAAGCTTCCAGGCAGTGGGTAATGACATTGTGAACCCTTTCTCCAGAAAGAGGTATAGCATACATTATTCCAGAACATGTATCAATAGAGACATGCACACATGCACATACTGAAGCTTTCCAAAGGATGGAACATGGGTAACATCCATCTGCCAAATTTCAAGTGGAAAAATGCCTCTGGGATTAACTCCTATTTTCTCAGCAGGCAAGAATCGCACACAAGCAGTACAGCTTTTCCCAATATTCCTAGCTATCTCTCTAGAAATTTTAAATTTAGTTCTTAAAACCGCATATGAAACATGGTATAAGCTATGAAACTCTCGTGCTTGTGTTTCAGAGTCCAATGCCACAAAAGCACACGTTGCCATACCAACTTGTTCATTGGCTTTTGCCATAGGACCAGGCAACGAAGAGTGAGCTCGGATATGGGTAATATAAAAGGGATTGGATCAATGCAAAATCTCACCTCTTATTCCTGCTAAAAGTGAGGCTACCATACTAGAGGGTTTAATATAGGAAACAATTTCTAAATTTTTAACAGCATTCACCACATATGATGAATCAGACACCAAATTAAAAGACTCAGGAAAACATTTAAAAACCTCTAAAACTACTTGGCATTCTACTATTTGGGGAGCATTTGGACGGCACTCAACAGTTACAGGTGAGCCTCCTTGCACCATGTAGGCTCCTTTCCCAGTCTTAGACCCATCCGTGTAGATGGTTAAGGCATTGTTCAACGGTTGCTTCCTCGTGATCCAAGGAAACACCACAGGCTGCTGAACTACGAATCTTAAAAGTTCACTCTTGGGCAAATCATTATCAACTGTACCAGAAAAGGCACAAACCAATATAGCCCATTCTGAGGTAGTGGCAGCCAATATCTCTACTTGTTCTTTTGTATAAGGGACTATAAGTCGATCAGATGTCTTGGCAAAAGATGCAATAGAATGTTTAATGCCTAATAACGCAACCTCAGCCGTCAACCTCAGCCATCATAGATGGATAGTGAGACAAAGTTCTCACTCCTGTAGATCTAGTATGAATCTACAGTAAAGACCCTTCTTGCCAAAGAACACCAGTTGGAAAGCCTAAAGTGGGAAGGATACACATCCAAATGGACTTGGATTCATCACAGTGCATGAACTGTGCCCTAGTAATTGCTTGCTCTACCTTTTGAAGTGCTATCTGAGCCTCTGGAGTTAGCTGACGTGGGGAATTAAGATCTGGATTTCCCTCTAAAATATCAAATAAGGGTTTAAGCTCAAAGCAAGTTAATTTCAAATATGGCCAAATCCAATTTATATACCCAAGCAATGTTTGAAAATCATTTGAAGTCCTTAAGCAATTGGTCCTAATTTCTACCTTTTGTGGTCTAACATGTGCATTCTGAATAATAGTTCCTAAAAGTTCAATTAGGTTCCTTATTGGGGAGGGCTCGCCAAGCCTTCATATTGATGGTGTTTATTTGATTATAAACTTCCATAGGATATACTGTCTGATTATTTACCCATTGTCCTTGCCCTAACAGCATATCTACATTCCATGCTGGCTACCCATTGGCAGCATTCTCCCTGGCCTGACTATGTGCCAGATCAGTCACAATTGGCTTCCAGTCTAAATATTGCCCAGGATTGAGACACAGTTTTGCTAAGCTACTCCAGTTACTAGGCGTCATGGCAGATCTACTCAATGCCTCAACCTGTGCTATTGTAAAAGACGCAGCAGTTCCATAAGTGTGGACAGACTCTGCCAGGGATTTCACTGTCTTAAAATCTAAAAGCTTGTGATACCTTTGCCCCTGGTTATCTTGAAAAACTGGAAAAGCCAGCAACACACTAGGACGCAGCTCACACTGGACTCTCTTCCACACTTTTGTGTTGTCCGGTTGCTTAGAACAGATACCCTCACCAGGCTGGCAATACAGAGGGGGAACAATAGGCGCAGTAGGGGAAACAAATTGTAATTGCTGACTCCGCCCCTCTTGCTTGCTTTTAACCCATCTATCTCTCCCACTGCTAGCAAACAGAGCGAACTCAGAAAAAACCTTAATGAAGCAGCTCCTTAAGAGCCAAAAAAAATTGGACATGAGGTTAAAAACCTCATCCTTATATAACCTTTAATTCCTACCTTAATTTAATGCTCACACCATTACTTCTTCAACAGCTCTTTCAAAGCTATGGCAATCGGGTGAGAGAAACTTACACACATATCCTTACCTATTTAAAACCCTTTATATCCTAAACAACCCCAAACTACCAATGGGTTAGATCCGCTCATCAGCAGACGCCCCGTTCTCTGCTTTTTTCTACAAGCAAAGTTTTCCTGCTTAATGCAGGTCTCACTATTTTCCTGTGAGACTTACCGGTTAACCCTCCTGATTACTGCAGTTCTGAATCTCCTTCAGATTCTTCTGCAGCAACCTCACTGATGGTCCACTCCGTGTGTCAAGTTCTAAATCGGTCTTCTCTGCAAAGGTGCTAAGATTCCCAGGTTTCGGCGCCACTTGTGTCGAGCCGCTTCTGGCCTGCAGAGTGACAAGTCACCACACGAACGATTCTTCTCGGATCACATTTTATTGGAGTACAGCTCACTTGTGAAATGGTGGAAAGAAGACCCTGAGCCTGAGTTTCAGCCTGCTTATATAGGGAAGCCTGGTGTGTGATTGGTACTCATCACAATGTCTCATTAACATATGGCTGGTGATTGGTTCAAAGTAATACTCATTAGCATATGGCTGGTGATTGGCCCAAAATAATGGCTCATTAGCATATTTGAGGATCGCATCGGATAGGTCCTTTCTCAATGCCTAATTAGCATCAGCACATCGGATTGGTCACTATTTGATGCCTAATTAGCATAAGCGGCAATAGAATGTTCCGGCAAGTTGTACAAAGGCAAACCGTGCCCTACATCTAATTGTCATTATAAAAACTCCATCTAGCAACTGATAGATGCAGAAATCTATAGCTAAGTACTGGGTGGAGTTCTCAGTCCAGTTTAAGTGAGGGAGTAGAGATTATATGAGCATAGTGGTCAGTGTCACAATGAAGAAAGTCACAGAAAAAGCTGACTAGAGTTCACTGGATCTATTGTGACAGCTAGGGAACCTGCATTGAGCTAAACTAGGCCCTCTCAATGTGAATGGCAGTAAAATGTTATGAACAGTTTGTGGAGCTTCTAGTCGTGGGACCAGAATTTATTCTTAGTACATAAACTGACTTCTTAGATTCCATTCCCTTTAGAGAAACACTTTTGTCAATCTTGACACTGGGGCCAGGGGGAGGAGCTTAGTTATACGTCAGTGGTTATACCAGCCTGCCTTGAAGAACCCAGGAAATCCCTACTTTACTGAGGAATGGATTGCAGGATGAGGTGAGAAAAAGCTGGGAGAAGACTGGGAGGAGGTAGGGAGGTGGAACAGTGGTGGGTATGTTAAATATCAAATATAAATTAGAATATAGAATATGTTAGTGGTGGGAAATGTATGTTTTGAAAAATATAATTAAAAAGGGAAAAGGATGAGAATGAAAGGTAGGCATGGTCAAGTGGAGTAAGTTGGTATATATGAACAACATATAGGCTATTTATTTAACATTTATTTATTTAGTTATTTGAGATAAGGTCTTACTGTTTATCTCTGTCATCTTAAAATTTGTTATGTAGAATGATTGGCCTTGATTTACCAAACACAAACCTGCCTCTGCGTCTTGAATATTGTGAGCAAAATACTCCAAAATGACCAGCTTGGGGGGGTATAACTTTTGAACCTGATGATCTAACTTTTTATTAATACATATGTCACACTATATCTGTTATTTATAATCATGTATGTATCATTTACCATATTGAATCTTGATAGGCTTTAGATTTTTAAATTTAAGTAAAATAAAATATTTAGCAATAATAGCTTGTTAGCAATATATAATCCTGTATAATTACATAGAATGTAAGACTAAATTGAAAAGTGAAAAATAAACTTATTTATTTTTCTATTAAATTCATGAAAATTAAGTCTTGCTATGTTGTCAAGATTCATAACAACCATTTTATGTGATGTCTTGCCTCCTTTCCAAATAACTAGAACTGAATAATTTTGCCATAGTGTTCATTTATAATCATGTTCAAATTAAAATAAATTTTACTATGCCTGTATCAAGTGGACTGCTTGAATTTTAAACATCATAAATTATCTGATAGTTTATCCTAAGACATCCCAAACACTGAAAGTTATGTTCAGAGTAAGAAAACAATTTGATTGCTTTTGGTACAAGTTAATTTCAATCCTATGACTCATAATAGAACTTCAAGAGAAAGCAGATAAAAGCAGGAACAGAGTGTGTTTTTTATTCCATTACAAGGTTTTGAAAGTTTTGTTTGTCACCATATGCTGAGTATAAGCCTGGGTCTACTGTTGAGCAAGCCCAGCAGAGATTTGACATACTGTGTATGCCAAAACATGCAGTGACAATATGGTGCACTCAGAAGGGCCAGCATTATGAGGATGGAGAGTCAGTACTTCTGTACAGTCATTAGTGTTTATGAAATCAGCTGAGCATACAGGGGAAGTGTCACTGACTTCCAAGACAGCAGACTGACATGAAGGACTTCAGCAGAGATTATGATGTTGATTAGTACAGCTCTGTAGTTATAACTGGACATGTTCTTTTTTAGGTACAGAAAAAAAAATGGCTTAAAATGTTAAGATGTCCTAGTTAGCCTCCTCCACTCAGTTTGAGGACAGGAGTATATTATGATGAATAATTATTGTTTTTAAATTGCTAGTAATATATTATTCATTCATAGAAGTAAAGGAAATATAGTTCAAATATGGTTATAAGTATTTAACAGAATAATATCACAAGCTTGTGAGGATTATCTTTGAAGAAATAGATAATATGTTGATACTTATGTATATTTGCATTATAATTTGTTTCTTTAGTTTACGTGTTGACTAATTATAAAACATAGAATAAGTTCAACAAAAATTGAACTATAGATATTATATTATGACATAAAGCTATTTGAGTATTTCAGACATTGTACTTCATTTTAATTTTTCTATCTTTCTTCATAATATTGCAGCATATATTTTCAAAAATTGGTTTTATTTATTTCTTGACTACTTTCCTTAGAATATCTGACAGAAAATTTTATCTCACATATTAGTAAAGAAATAGAATTCTGCCATTTTTTGTATCTCAGAATAAACAAAAAGATAATGAAACAATGTAGTATAATCTCATATAAGCTATTACATTTATCTGAAAAGAAATCTGCACCATATTCAAAACATATAATCATACAAAGCTAAATTAAACAATGATATATACAAAAATTTGAAGACAACTGAAAGCAAAAGACATGAATAGATATTACTACTAATATTATTTTTATAAATTAAGACTTGCTGATAGTGAAAAACATTTTTGAGAAAGTTTTTATCTGCTTCACCATATCATCTAGATAATTAGAAACAAAATTTGTAATATATATTAACTATGTTTCTGTATTGATATCAATAATACTATCATTTTTATTCAGATCAAACCTAAGCAATAGGCTTGCAATTACTTTTAATAGTTTATTTTTTTATGGAGTTATACAGGTTGAAATCTCACGGTGCAATATTTTTGGTATTTGGAAAAAGCAGTGTAAATTGCATGACACCAAAATTAGTAATGTTCCTTGATATGAAGAATCTCAAATTCTAAAAGGTACTCTTTCATGCTAAATACAACTAAAAATTCTAAATCTGAGCCAGTTTATTTAGTAGGTTCTCTATAAGGAAATAATTACACAGAAGTTTGTTTTTTGAGAGAGAGAAAGATATTTGAGATTAAGGAAAGTATTCAGACTATTTCTGTGGTTCAACTGGTTGGATCTGAGAAGACAGCATGTGAGTGTTAATAATGTGTACAAGTAAGCATGTAGTATTTTGATGTTATTTCATTCTTGATGAAGAATAGACATTTATTTATTTAAAAGATTATTTTAAATTTTACATATCAACCACAGTTCCCTTTCCCTTCCCTCTTTCTACTAACCCCCAGCTTCTTCCCACCCTACCCCTCATCCACTTCACAGACAGAGTAAGGATTCCCACAGGAAGTCAATACAGTCTCCATATCAAATTGAGGCAGGACTAAACCCATTCATATATGAAGGTTGAGCAAGGTATCTCTTTATAGGGAATGGACTTCAAAAAGACAGTTCATGAACTTGAAATAAATACTGGTCCCACTGCCAGGGGCCCCACAATCTGCTCAAGTCACACACTGTCTTCCATATTCAGAGTTCCTAGCTCAGTCCCATGCAGGTTTTCAGCTGTCAGTATAGAGTCCATGGCCTCCCAGTAGCTCAACTGTCTCTGTGGGTTTTTTCATGATAATTTTGATTCCCTTTGCTTATATAATCCCTCCTCACTCTCTTTGACTGAACTGGGTGTTGGGACCAGAATACTGTGCCTTTTTAAAGTTTCTGTCTTTTAACTTTTCTTTTTCTCATTTATTCATTGTATTTAATTTTTGCACAGGAGCAAATTCAGTAGAATTTTAGGAGACCAAATGCAGATGGATACTGGATACAAATAGTGTCATTGTAAGAAAAGCTGAAGATCCAAGACATTCATGCCAAAGATTACCTGTTTTTCAATGACATAAGAATGCTTTTGCTTAAGGTCTACTAATGAATGAGTACATTCCTTGCTTATCCTTCTGGGTTTGTGAGACCCCACTCAGGAGGATATTCTCGAAATCCATCCATTTGCCTGCAAATTTTAGTGTATCATTTTTTTCTTCATACTGCTACATAGTACTCCATGGTGTAGATGTGCCACTGTTTGTTAATTCATGCCTCAGTTTAGGGGCGTCTAGGTTATTTCCAGATTCTTGCTATCACAAATAATGTGGCTATGAACATAGTTGAGCTAATGCTTTAGGGGTGCAAATATGCATATTTAGGGTATATGCCTAATAGTGTTGTGGCTGGATCTTGGGAGATATTGATTCTTTGTTTTCTGAGAAATTACCATACTTTACTCCAGAGTGGCTGGACATGTTTACACTCCCACAAACAATGGAGGAGAATTCCCCTTGCACTACATCCTCTCCAGCACAGGCTATCATCTATGTTTTTGATCTTAGCCATTCTGACAGGTATAAGGTGATATCTCAAAGTTGTTTTGATTTACATTTCTCTGATGTCTAAAGATATTGAGGATTTTATTCAAGTGCCTTTCAGCCATTTGTAATTCTTCTGCTGAGAATTCCCTTTTTACTTCTGAACCCCATTTTTTGATTAGATTATTTAAGGTTTTGTGCTCTAGTTTCTTGAGTTCTCTATATATTTTAGAGTTCAGTTCTTTGTCACGTTTAGGGTTGGTGAGTATCTTTTCCCATTCTGTAGATTGTCATTTTGTCTTAAAAATTGTGTCCTTGGCCTTACAGAAACTTCTCAATTTTAGGAGGTATCATTCATTGATTGTATTTCTTAGTGTCTGTGCTACTGGTATTATATTTAGGAAGTGGTCACCTGTGTCAATGTATTGGAGGGTATTTCCCACTTCCTTTTCTATCACATTTAGCATAACTGGATTTATGTTGAGGTCTTTGATTCATTTGGAATTGAGTTTTGTACATAGTAATAGGGTCGGATCTATTTGCATTTTTCTACATCCAGTTATGCCCACACCATTTGTTGCAGATACTATCTTTTTTTCCAATAAATATTTTTGACCTCTTTGTCAAAAATTAGGTACTCCTAGCTGTGTGGGTTATGGACTGGGTGTTCAGTTTGATTCCATTGATCCACAAGTCTGTTTTTATGCCAGTACCAGACCCTTTTTATTACTGTAGCCCCACAATATACATTGAAGTTGGGTATGTTGATGTTTCCTGGAATACATTCTACTGAAAGCCATCTACAGATTCAATGAATTCCCATCAAAATACTCACACAAATTTTTACAGACCTTCAAAGAACAATACTCAATTTCCTCTGGAATAACACAAAAGCCAGGATTGCCAAATAAATTTTGCTTACAAAAGAATAGACAACTTTAAATTATCTCAAACTAAATGTTACAGTAGCGTACAATGTACTATAACTTAAAAATTTGTATTTAAGATTAAAAGAAAATATATAATTATTTTTAAATCACAAAACATATTGAAGACTGTGATTACAAAAGAAAACTTAGATCAATTAATTTAATAATATATGTGTGTATATGTGTATGTGTGTTCATGTGTATGTGTGTGTGTGCACGTGTATGTGTGTTCAGGTCTGTCTGTATGTATGTTGGTGTTGTAGAAAATACAAAGTATCCAGTTCACTAAGTGTTGCTTGTGTATATCTGTATTTTATCAGGGAGATTTTCTCTTTTTCCCAACAAAAAATAATATGTGTATGAAAAAAGTATATTAGTGTATTCTTTTGCTTAAAAATTTAATCTATTGATTACTTTACTGTCCTTTCATTATCTTTAATTGTTTTTTTAACAAGACTGTTTAATTGGAGAATAGATCTGTTACTATTTTAAGAAATAGTTTATAAAAATCACCTATCTTTACCTGATTTTCAAATATTATGTCCATTAAAATTGTCTTCTAAATAAGCAATGTTATTATAGAGATCATATTCAATAGGCTGCTGTTTTTCATCCAGAAAGATTATCTAGTTTATGTCAATTTTACATGGCCATAGTCGAGCTGTCTCACAAATGTGTGATTGGTACAGTTGCATAGAGTTGTATAGAGCTTTATTCTTAGCAGAGTCTGATGATTGACTCTGTGTTTTACTGAATTGAAGTATAACTTTGAAATCTTTAACATTTTTAAAGGTTAGTGTATGTTTATTTGGTAGCATATATCATTATGTAAATATAAATTATGCAGTAATTATTGATTTTTGGTCAGGAAGTTTATGTCCTTACTGCAAATTGGCATTACTAAACACTGCTACTGCCTTCAGAGACTGAGAGATACAAACTTTTGCAGAACTATTATGTTATGATAAAAAAATTGCCTCTAGAGTCTGTCATTACACCATTTGACTACATATGGTTTTATAATCTGCATCACAGACTTTCCTTCAACACTCTCACAATAATGAAGGATCAGCTTCTCCAGTGTTAAACCAGGGAGCAAAGGGATAAATGTTTCTCTTACTTAAAGAAGAGAATGTGATAGTTCGCAATGTTTTGTTATGACACTGGAACAATTGGCTATATTTGCTGTTGAGATCAGGACTTTCTGAAATACAACCTTATTTGTTTTTACATCTTCTAAAGACAACCTCCTAGCATTTTTTTTAAATCCTGAGAATCTTAATAGACTTTTATTTGAAATAGAATCACTCATCACTAGTTTGTTTTATAAAACAGAGTAAGTTCCAAGTAGCTGATGAAGGTAGGTTGGTTTTATACACAAATAAAGGATGAGATAATGACTATGACAAAAAAAATTACAGGAAATAGCTATTAGAAATATTAACAGAGTTTGTACTGGCTGCTATTGACCATTATTCTGAGTCACAGCAATTGGCTTTTTTCTTTGGGGACTTATTGAGAAGACTAATTGCAAAATACATTCCTTGCACATTGTAACATTAGCTAATTAATTAAATTTTGTATTAATTTCTGTGTTGGTAAAACCAAGGGCATTTTACACATGCCCAAAGCAAAAAAAAAATTACAGGGAAAAATAAACTTGCTGAATGACATATATACATCAGAGTCTTCCTGCTACAATTTCATTTAAACACTGTTTCTGCCATAATGCCTTAGTGAATGGGAAAGCAATTAGATCTCACCTTGAGATCCAAAAATCACCTAAAAGAGAAATATATTCTATCCCAGTGGGGGATTATCTTCATTTTGTTAGTTGAGGAAAGATGGAAAGATAGGAATGTTGGCCTTATTCCTAGGCTTGAATTTTAAACTATATTGAAGGAAGATAATGAGTTGAGTGCCTGCATTTTTTTCCATTCTGCTTCTGTATTGTGGATACAATGTGCATGGGTCCTTGAAGTTGTAGCTTCTGTGATTTCAGTGCCTTGATGAATTATTGCCTGAATCTGAAAGTAAGAGTGAATAATTTCTTTCTTGAGTTTTACTTGTCTGGGTTTTATCCTTGTAGTTATATAAAACTTTTAGTCCAGCCTTGCCCCAAATTCCCCAAATGAATCTCTGCTGCCTGTTACCTGGCCTAGACTGAGGTTTATACTGGCAGCCGCACTTGGTCTCAAATAATCACACAAAGGCTTAAATTAATTATATGCTGTTTAGTCTATGACTCAGACTCTCACATCTTAATCCATTTCTGTTAGTCTGTCTTTTGGGGTTACTTATGGTTTATCTGTATTCCATTACATCTTGCTTCTTGGGCAGCTGGATTGCATCTTTCTGGACTCTGCTCTCTTTTCCCTGTATCTGTTCTTCGATTTTCTTTTTGCTTTTAAGCTGTTCTGTCATGTGCCAAAACAATTTCTTTATTATCCAATGGTATTCACAGCATACCCAAAAACATCCCACATCTATTGCCCATAATCTTTTTACTCAAAAAGAAAGATTCCAATTTTAACATAGCAAAATTACATATAAGAAACCAGCTATCAAGCAAGATTTTGAGTTACAAATTCTAGTCTATTTGTATTTAGTAAAATTAAAGAATATATTATATTATCTATCTTATCCATGTGAGTCTGAAGTTTCACATGTAATTTATCTTTTATTATAGCTAAGGAAATCTATAACTATAATTATCTAATCAACTATATCAAAGACCACAAAAGGATATAATATTACCTGAGTAAACAGAAAGTACAAGAAATTTCCAAAACTTAGAAATAAGAGAGATGCCATCTGGCTACCTGAACACTCTCCCCAAGTATTTTTGTAACATTGGGATATCCATCTTCAGCCTAAAGGCATAGTCTCTGACAGACTTTATTGACAAGGAAATTTGAAGGACCATACCATCCATTTTGGCGTAAATCATCAGTTGCTTCTCTCTATATCCTTCATAATGTCTGGCAGTTTTCTCTGCAAAGTAGGAATTTAAAGGACCATCTCTGCTTTTTCTACCAAAGTTCAGAGGTCACTTTCCTATTGATCCTGCATGTCCAGTTTATTCAGCATACTGTCAGGCAGTTGAAGCAAGAACAATAATCTTGTCTAGTGGCTAACTTCTGCTGCAAAGAAAGTGAACTTCACATGGAATTTCTTCAATGCTCATCATCCTCTTGAAAAAGATTCATGATACCAGGATCAGATATGTATCATCTTCTAGAAAAGTCTAAATTCTTAAAATATTTTAAATCCCATATTATATAGATCTTTGAAGCATTTGAAGATTTCCTGTCTAGGTAAAATACATTTTTGTCTACCTAAAAAACCCTAATCAACATAACTATAAATTTTTTACTATGGATGACTATTAGTCTGCATATCTTAATTATCTATAACAATTTTAAATGAGTTATATGAACATAATACTTTAAGAGTACAAATATACATACAGTATAATAAAATTACTTTAAACTTTTATCAATAAATGAAAATCCAAACCAATATAAAATACTTTGGATTAAAGTAAATTCAATAATCTATTTTTAAAATTATTTCTATATCATATCCTTCTTTTTCTCTTAGAAATTAACTATGACCATTAAATACTTATAATGAAAGCAAACATTTATTTTTTGCATAACTTTCTTTTTAATTATAAATTAAGTCTCATTTTTTTATCCATGTATCCCATCGTTCAAACTCCTTTCTCCCTCTGAACCCCTTCCAATCACTTTCTCTTTTCCCCATCTTCTTATTCTCTCGTCAGGAAAGGCAGGAGGGTCCAAGGTCCCAAGGTGGCTTAGTTCAGCATCCATTCCAGGCAAATCCACTTACCTCATCCCAACATCAAAACTCAGGAGGCATCACCATCCTCGACTTTAAATTATACTATAGAGCTACAAAAACAAAACAAAACAAAAAAACAGCCTGGTACTGGCATAAAACAGACTTGTGGGGGACCAGGAGCTAGCTGTCTGCAGAGCATGTCCCAGCGCACTCGGCAGCAGACAGAGATAAACTCTTCCTGCCACAGTCCCCCCAGCTGCTGCTGAGGGAATTTGTACCGCTACCCACCTGCAACTGAACCAACAGATAAGGACTGGGGACCCTGAAGGACAGACTCAGACACCACCCAGAGGTGAGGAGGGATCAGCAGGCCTGAGCACCTGTATCCCTACCAGGAAGAGTTGAGCTCCCTACTGTTCCGGTTCCAGTTTCAGGACCGGGTGCTGTCTGCAGAGCTTGTCCTCATACACTCCATAGCAGATAGAGATAAACTCTGACTGCTACGGTCCCCCCAGCTGCTACTGAGGGAGTTTGCAAGGCCACCACCCCACCTTCAATTATTCAAACAGAGAAAGACTGAAGACTTAAAATTCAGTCCCCTGCACAGAGCAGAAGTAGAGATTGAGCAGACCTTTTCCTCAGAGATGACAAGAGGCACACAAGCCCGAGTGCCACAACTGACCAGGAGCCACCTAATTGTGAACCACTAAAGCCATGGGCAGACGACAGTGCAAGAACTTACATAATAATATAAAGGACAACAAGGTAACTCCAGAAGAAAGTGGCGATCCTACAAATACAAGACCTGAACTGAGCAATGAAGAGGAAACAGAAGGAAGCAACACCAAAAATTCATTTTTGATGATCATCAAAGCTCTCAAAGAAGATATGAAAAATAACCTTAAAGAAATAGAAGAAAAAACAAATAAATAATTGGAAGAGAAGAACAAATCTATGAAAGAAAGATGCCAGGAACTAAAAGCTGAAATAGAAGCAATAAAAAAGGCACAAAATGAGGCAAAGATAGAAATAAAAAATCTGAAGAAAAAAGCCGGAACCAGAGATACAAGCATAACAAACAGAGTTCAAGGGATGGAAGATAGAAGTGGAAGTGGAAGTCTTCCACTCTGAAGTGGAGGACTCAGTAGCTCAAATAGATATATCAGTCAAAGAAAATAGTAAAACTAAAAAAGCCATAACGCAAAATGTTCAGGAAATCTGGGACACCATGAAAAGACCTAATTTCAATAGGAATAGAAGAAGAAGAATACCAGCTCAAAGGCACAGATAATGTTTTCAATACAATCATAGAAGAAAACTTCCCTAACCTGAAGAAGGAAATGCCTATGAAGATACAAGAAGCTTACAGAACAACAAATAGATATGACCGCAAAAAAAAGTCAGCACGCCACATTATAATAAATCCACAAAACATACAGAACAAAAAAAAGAGAAAATTTTAAGAGCTGCAAAAGAAAAGGGCCAACTTACATATAAAGGCAGACCCATCAGAATAACGCCTGACTATTCAATAGAGATGATGAAAGCTAGAAGGGCTTGGTCAGAAGTTATACAGACACAAAAAGAGCATGCCTGGCAAACTAGAATACTATACCCTGCAAGATTATCAATCACCAAAGATGAAGTAAACAAGATATTTCATGATAAAGTCAGACTGAAAGAATATCTATCTACCAGTCCAGCACTACAGAGAGTATTAGAGGGAAAAGTCCAACCTAAGTACCCCAGATAGACCCACAAAACCACAAACAATCAATAATTCCAAAGAAGAATACTCCAGAGAAATGAAATACAAACAAGTTACCACCAAAAATGGCAGGAAATATCAATCAATGGTTACTAATTTCCCTTAATATCAATGGACTCAACTCTCCTATAAAACGTCACACACTAGCAAGATGAATACAACAACAGAAGCCATCCTTCTGTTGCCTACAAGAAACACACCTCAACCTCAAAGACAGACATAGGCTTAGAGTAAAGGGTTGGGAAAAGATTTTCCAGTCAAATGGTCCTAAGAAACAAGAGGGGGTTGCAATGCTAATATCTAACAAAGTAGACTTTAAGCTAAAAGCAATTAAAAGGGACCAAGATGGTCACTACTTATTCATCACAGGAAAAATTTGTCAAGAAGAGATTTCAATCCTAAATATTTATGCCCCTAATATAAGGGCACCTACTTATGTAAAAGAAACACTGCTAAAGCTTGAATCCCACATCAAGCCTTATACTCTAATAGTGGGAGACTTCAATACCCCACTTTCAACTCTGGATAGATCAACCAGACAGAGACTCAACAGAAAAATAAGGAGTCTAAAGAGGTTATGATGCAAATGGATTTAATAGATATCTACAGAACCTTCCACCCAAACACAAGGTAATATATTTATTTCTCAGCTCCTCATGGAACTTTCTCTAAAATTGACCACATAATTGGTCATAAAGCAAATATCAACAGATACAAAAAAATGGAAATAATCCCTTGTAACATATCGGACCAACAGGGCCTAAAGTTAGAGTTCAACAACATCAAAAATCGAAGAGAGCCTACCAATTCATGGAAACTAATCATCACTCAGCTGAACCATCTCTGAGTCAAGGAAGAAATTAAGAAAGGAATCAAAGACTTCCTAGAATTTAATGAAAATGAATCCACAACATATCCAAAGTTGTGGGACACAATGAAAGCAGTCTTAGGAAGATACCAGAGTCACACTTAGCATACCAATTTTAGGAAGCAGTATTAAGTTTCTATTGTGGAGCTATATTTTTAAGCCCAGAGTTGTGCTCCCAAACTCAAAAGCAGCAGCTGAAAGAAGCCTCTCTATACCACAACCCATGAGAAAGACTGCATAAACTGGCCATGATGATCGGCTTAAGGTGGCTGGCACAGGCTGTATCTTTTAGTTGCCTTCCAGGGGATAGAGCTCTGAAACAGGTACTAGAAAGCCCATTGTGGCTTCCCTTCTGTGCATTTAGAGGTTTGTTTGGTTTTTTTGTTATTGTTTGTTTTTTAATCTTTCTCCCCTCTATCTGGATCAATATACCATGTTGGGACACAATTTGTTGTAATAGTTTCTCGTCCATCACAGTCTTGTAACCCAAGTGACTCTCTTTGGCCCATGGCCAAGCCTACCCCAAGGTTTAGATTCACAGACCTGCTAGATCCCAAATAATCACACAAAGGCTTTTGTTAATTACAGGTTGTTCAGCCTATGGCTAATGCTTATTACTAGCTAGGTCACACATCTTAACCCATTTCTATTAATCTGTCTTGCCTCATGGCTCATGGCTTACTTAGTCTCCATTATATCTTGTTTCTTGGGCAGGTGCATCTCTTATTTCATGACTATGCCCTTTTTCCCCTCTATCTATGCTTGAATTTGCTGCCTGCTTCTAAGCTGCTCTGTCATAGGCGAAAATAATTCATTTATTATCCAATGGTAATTCAACAGCATATACAAAGAAAACAGAAAAAGAAACTAACATTTGGTGTTAATCTATGTTTAAGGCATATTAGCTGAATGTTAAATACCTTTTATTTCATAATTATATATATATATTTCTTTTGCTAGTTCCTTAGGTCTTTATTTCTATTCATCTTTTTGTTTGTTCTGCCCCATTTGTTTTATTTTGTATTATTTCTTTCTCTTTTTAAAAACGACTTCTACATTTTTTTAAGGAAAAGCAAGAGGACAGAAGTAGATGTGTGTGGATTGGGAGAATCCAAGAGGAATTGTAGAAGGGTAACTATAATCAGAATATATTTTATCAAAATATGTCTTATTCAATAAAATGGTAAAGGTACAGTAACAACTCCCTCAAATGTTAGTGAATATAAATAATGAGAGCTAATAAATTCTAAAAAGTTAAACATTTATCTATGAAACATTAAATTGTTTAAATTTTACAAACATTTGTGACTCCTCAAAATGCTGCTTTTTCATTTTACTACTCTGTCATGACACTATTCATAATACTGTTTTAATGAAGGAAATACTTATCAATTAGGGTAAAAATTCTAATCAAATGTTTTCTACTACCTTGAAAAGTATTATTTAAAATATGTGTAGAGCCTCAAAGGGAGAGATCAGACTGTGTTTCTATGTGTGGACTGGCACTTCAGAGCCCAGTCTCCCCAGAGGAGCAACTAACCCAGACATGACATTAAGATGAGGAAATCGGACCTGCCTGAAGTGGATGCTGAGTTTATCCACGTTGGGACATCTAGCCCCTTTGGGGTAGAGGATGGGGGGATGGAGAGGAGAGAGGCAGTAGGCAGACAGGGAGAGACTGATAGGGGGAAGGAAGGAAGAGCAAGGGGATGCATGAAAAAAGAACTATATTTTCTAAAAATAAATAATTAAAATATGTAAAATTAGCACTTTATGGAGTAAACTAGAACTCAGTTAATCATGAATGATGAGTGTCTTTAAGACTTTTCCTACTCAGAAGAATTTTTAAAAATTATTTATTAATTATTTCTATATTTCAAGCTATTTTTCATTACACTTGTTATACACTTAACAATATGAATAAATTTAAAAGTTTTGCTTCTGGTTAAACATTATAAAAACAAAATGTTTTGTTATTCTACCTTTATCACTAGTTTCCATCCAAATTTTCTATTAATTTTGTTAAATTGAATTTATCTTTGATCCCATAATTAATTTAAATATGTAAAATAACAGTAACAAATAAAATGTTGTCTTTAATGATGTTATGTTGCTGCTGTTCCCTTTACAATAGATTGTCAAATGGTTGTCACTTAAAAGGTACTCTCTTTCTTTATACCATCCTTACAATATCTGCTTAGTTTTTTATATTCGTGTCATTTTGGTTTCCAATGATTTTAACCAGGGACATCTCTGATGTCATTATTTTGGACTATACTTAGAGCCTGGTTGAGTCACCAATGAGTTTTATAAATGAAGTTTTATAAGACCTTCCATTTTTTTTTAGAGTCAATTAACAGGCAATAGTTCTGCAATGATAGACCTCACCGGCATACTTGAGAGTTTTCAAATCTATTCTGCAAACTATTGCTAGTAATTGTACCTGATGTTAGATTGGGTTTGGAATGTCTGCAATGCTCCAAGAGAAAGGTTTTTTTTTTGTCTTTCAGTTGTTCCCTATTTTTCTAATTTCACTTTGCTTTCATGGTATTTTCTAGACATTAATGTGAATGGAAGAAATGTCCTGTTTATGGCTGAGAATTCAGCTCTCGTTTATTCTCTGTACTTTGAACAACTCTAAATCTGTATTTTCTGCTATGCAACTAGAAAAATTTCTTGGATTAAGGTTGATAGCAATATTTTCTATGGTGAGAGGAAGATATCAGGTATGTATAATAGAATATTACTCATAATAGTAATATTATGTGCTCACAATTATTAGGAGTAAACTTGATTATATTTTTTGCATGTGCATCTGTGTGTGAATGAAATACTAAAAAGTACTTATTTTACAAGAAATATTAAAATATTTTATGCAAAAAGTATCATGCCTAAATGTGTTATCAAATTACAGAGTTATTACATTAAGAAAGAGAAACTTTCTTATCATTTAGTGACTTTGGAGTGGAAAAGTACTTAGAATCATTTGTTGATTTTTCTTCAGAGAACTGCATTTATATTTTTTGTACTCACGTCAAACAGCTCTCAATAGCCTCTTTCTTAGTGTTTTATTGTTATGAGGCAAAACTTTGGTCAAAGCTTTATCCTTGTGGAGGGGAAGATGATGCCCACAGAGATGCTGTTGAGCTAGAGATGTAGCTGAGGGATTTATACCCTGATCTTCAGACAACAATCAGAGAGAGAGAGAGAGAGAGAGAGAGAGAGAGAGAGAGAGAGAGAGAGAGAGAGAGAGAGAGGAGAGAGAGAGAGGAGAGGAGGAGGGAGGGAGGAGGGAGGGAGGAGGAGGAAGAGGAAAAGGAAGAGAGGGAGAGGTTCTTGTTTGGACCTTTGTAAACTCAAAGCTCACTTTCACTGTCTCTTCTTTCCAGCAGTGTCACATCTCCTAATCTTTTCTAAACAGTTCACTCATTGGGAACTTAGCATGTATACAGATGAGTCTACAGTAGCCTTTCTAATTCAAAATATATGAAAGAATAAATTATGCTGAAAGGAATTTGCTTTTTCTGTTCCAGACTGTAGAATTAGAAGCTAAGCACTATATCTTACCCCAACAAAAAGCACATATGAAAGCAAAAATAAAATGATCTTTAAAGAAAACAGCTAGTCCTATTATAGTGTAGGTCAAAGTGTCCCCAAAGAAGTTCTTAGACTTCCAACTTCATCCCTAAACAGGAGCGATCAAACTGGTTTGGATCTTGAACATAAGAGTTCTAACCAGATTCATAGCTTAAACAATCCCTAGTTTTATAGGCAAGTAACTTTTAGCAGCTTTGGAAACATCAGTAAACAGAGTCTACCTATGGCAGGTAGTTCAGTGGTAGTATGCCACTGAAGTTATACTCTTCTGAGACCTGTTTTTCTTTAGATCATGTATTCACTTACATGATTTTAAGATGCCCTTCCTATGCATAAGTCCAGGAAATATGTACTGAGGTATCTGAAACCATAAGTCAAATTATACATTTTATTTTTAATCATGTTTACTTTGAGATGTGTGTGTGTTTGCATGTGTGTATATATGTGCACATGTATGTATGTCACACTCAAAGAAACTTAGCACAGTTCTTCTTTTCAATATTGTTACCTTAGGCTTTGTTTTCTAAACTATGCTTTAAAGACCTGACTGTTAAAATGTAGTTGTGAAATTCCCCTGAAAGAAATTTGATAAAACAAATATGAACAGACTTACTCTTCTAGGGTAAAGAAACTAAACCTTAAGTTTTATTTGGAATCACTTAAAATCATTAGTTTAATTGCCAGTGTGTGATTCCTTCTATAACAAGCATCTTTTATAATAAAAAGAAATAAAAACACTTTTGTAGCTATTTTCATAACAAAATATTGAAGGGCTATAAGTCAAGTATTTCATATGTTGCCTAAAATACTTTGTCTTAACTTTATATTAACAAGAGTAATTCTTTGCAGAATATTTTAATCCAAAAGCCAAATTGAAGGTCAACATGTACAAACTTATGACTGATAAATTACAGCCAGAAATATGATTTCAAGTGGATTCTAGGAAATCCAATTTTAAACATTACTGTTGAAGTGTAGAAAAGAGTTTAAGAGAAAGAGTCATTGTAGTTCATAATTTGAATATTTATGATTTATGGAATGCTGTTTCTTCACAATTAACTCTTCAGTAACCACAGAATATCTTCTTACAATTGACTAATATTATCCATTTTCCTACCATTCTTTTCAGAGTTAAGCTTTAATTTCACTATGATTTTCCAAAATTTATTGTTTTCTCTTTGTTTAGTTTTTTAGGAGGTATGTAAATACAGGCTAGGAAAGAAATTTAGAGGTACAGAATGATTAACATAGATAAGCATATACACAACAAGAAGTGAAATGCACTATTATTACAGCTTTGGTGCTTCAATGAAATAAAGATATTTGTTAAATGAAGAATTTTTACTCTGGACCCATATTTCATTTTGAAATTTATATGCATATGGGTGTTCAGAATGTATAATAGCAAAGTTTTATTCCTGAAATATTAGAGTCAAAGTTTATTCTCTTGATAGTGATGAGTTTTGACCTATTTTCTGTGTTTGTGCATGTGTGCCTACATGTATGTTTTTATATGTGAATGTACATACACGTGTATGTGTATGATATTTCAATAACATTTACATAGTAGTCCTTATAGCCTTTGAAGGGAATAACCTTAGATATGGAGATTCTCCACTAAAGTATGTTGTAAAATTGTAAGAAAAGATATATCCCCTTATTTTCTCTAACTGGTTACAGTATCATCCCCTCCCTGTAAAGAAGGTGAACTGCCTCTTAGGAGGAGAGTGCCAGAAGTAAGGGATTTTTTTTTTAACGTGCACTAGGCAGTTAGGCACAAACAAGGGCAGATGTTTGTTGGGTTCATGTAAAAATATTGACCTATTGATTCTTCCAGATTTTTACTTTTGCAGAAGAAAAATGAGTAATGAAGAGGGAGACTTTA
The DNA here is from genome assembly GCA_004025045.1 of Sigmodon hispidus. NCBI lineage: Eukaryota > Metazoa > Chordata > Mammalia > Rodentia > Cricetidae > Sigmodon > Sigmodon hispidus. The sequence goes on along the minus strand of PVIH01001769.1, from coordinate 69,339 downwards.
GGCAGCAGGAGAAATTTTCAGATAATTTTTTTTTTTTTTTTGCTAAAGGTATAAAGAAAAGACATTAAAGTCATACTGCTGTATGAAAGCTGACAACCCCATAGATCAGGAAACTGACACATATGTCTCCTGGACTAGACCTGAGTATGTACACTGGGAAAAGAAAAGAGTAAGAAGCAGTGCAAGAGAAAAGTAAATCGAGAAATAAATGGCAACATTAGGGCACATTAATATAGACTGCCAAATGACCTTGAGTATTAAACTGAAATTAAAGGGTAATCTAGGAGATAGAAGATATTGAAAGCTGTATCCCTGACTGCTGTCTTTTCTCTGGAATCTCTCTTTTCTGTCCTACCACTCTCATACTAATTTCTTTTGTCCTATATCTTGCTTTACTTGCATTGATTGTGTGACTTTTCCAGTAATTCTGCTAAATATTCGCCACTATTTGCCATCTATTACAAAATTATTATTTGCTTCAATTATTTTAATATTCAAGTTCTGATAAATATCAACTCACCACTTGCTTCTTTAAGTTCCTTAGCTACCACTTTACACTCTTTGAGACCTTCCTTTCCTTTAATGTAAACTAACATTGACATAAATTGTGCTTATTTCAATTGTAATGTACATGTTTCTGCAGATTATGTGAAATTTTTACTTCATCTAAGGAATATTTAAATTTCCCATCAGACATCTTCAATAACCCACACTTTGTTAAATATTCATGGATTTATGAATATTCTACAATTTCTTTATTTGTTGAATTCTACTCTCTTAATAGTGTAGGCAAAAAGGATGCAGAAAAATATTTCTGTTTATTTTATTTCTTAAAACAAGGTTATGACCAATAAAGTATCTATTATAAAGCCAAAAGACATGCACTGAAGGAGAGTGTATGTTCTACAGCTGCTGGATAAGATTTGTTCTAAGTGACTAAATTCACTTTATTTATTCTCCAATTGTAATAATTCTTCATGGATTTTCTTATTGAATGAATAATCTATCAATGTGTGAGAGTGTAGTGTTATAGTTACCCAGTGTCTGTGTACTGAAGCCTAATTTTCTCATGAGATTAATTTTTTTCTGACATATTAAGTTTATTGTTATATGATTCTGGCATTACAAAGATTAAAATTCACTAGTTTTCTTGATAAGTCATTATACAGAGAATTTTCACTTTTCTAACTATGTCATACACACTATTGTAGTAGATATGTATAAATACAAATATTTGGGGTTTTTTGTTTTCTCAATATTATTTTACCTTCCATATCAAGGATAGAAAATTTTGTTACAAACAAATACAATGAGAAGACAATAAAAGTGGCAGTAAATACCTGCTAAAATTATTTGCTTCATTTGCCTTTATAATTTTCCCACTAGGTTGTTTTTTAATCTAATAGCCTATTTTCTTTTAGAAATTTATCAAGAGATATAAATTCACTTTTTTTCTGTTTTATTATTGTGTTATATCTGTTAGGGTTTTTTATTCATCATCTGTTATTCAAGTTTGTTGATATAAGGGTGACTGAATTAATCATGCCTGTTTTTTCTATTTCTTATTTTTTTTTCTTTTTTTGGCTTTTGATGCAAAATTTGAGGTGCCAAGAAGGAAGATTTTGCTAAAATATTCAGGTGATGAAATTCACAAGAAATTTCAAAAACTTTAATGACAAGACAAGCAATGGGGGGGTATGATATATCTTATATTTTTTAAGATAATGCTGGAATATCAGAAAACAAAATCAACCACGGTCAAGTCATGAAGGTCAGAAAGTGGTTACTGCATTTTATTTCTTTTTACTTTATCTTTGAACAAAGTCTCAATTTTATCACGTATTATTCAAACTCCCCTATCCCTCTTGTCCCTCCCCGTGTCACTCTCTCTTCTCCACATAAGCTTCTTTCCTGAAAGAGAATTACTGACAGTATGTCTCGTTCCTGATTTTAGTGGGATTGCTTTGAACATTTCTCCATTTAGTTTGATGTGGGCTGCCGGCTTCTTATAAATCACCTTTATTATATTTAGATATTTTAACTGTATTCCTGATGTCCCTAAGACTTTTGACATAAAGGAGTGTTAAGAAAGTTTTTTCAGCTTCTGAGGATATAATTATGTGTTTTCTTCCTTCAGGTTGTTTATATGATGGATGACATTTACAGTTTTTCTTATGTTGAACCATCCCTGCATTTCTGGAATGAAGTCTACTTGATCCTGGTGGATTATATTTTTTATATGTTGTTGCACATGGTTTGCCAGGGTTTTGTTGAGAATTTTTGCATCAATATTCATGAGGGAAATTGGTCTGTAATTCTCCTTCTTTCTCACATCTTTGAGTGGATAGGTCATTAGGATAATTGCGGCCTCATAAAAAGAATTTGACAATATTCCTTCAGTTTCTAGTCTATGAAACAGTTTGAGGAGTATTGGTAGTAGTTCATCTTTGACTGTTTGCCAGAATTATGCACTGAAACTATCTAGACCTGGGGTTTTTGTACTTGGGAGGATTTTAATGACAGCGTGAATTTCCTTTAGGGTTATAGATCGGTTTAGGTATTTAATCTGATCTTGATTTAATTTTGGTAATTGGTACCCATCCAAAAATCTGTCCATTTCTTCTAGGTTTTCCATTTTTGTAGAGTATAGATTTTCAAAATATGACCTGATAATTCTCTGGATATCCTCGGGAACTGTTGTTATGTCCTCTTTTTCAGTTTTGATTTTGTTGATTTGAATAATCTCTCTCTGATTTTTGGTTAGTTTAGATAATGGTTTATCTATCTTGTTGACTTTCTCAAAGAACCAACTCTTTGATTCATTGATTCTTTGTATTGTTCTTTTGTTTCAATTGTGTTGATTTCAGCTCTAAGTCTGATTATTTCCTGATCTCTACTCAGTCTAGGTGAGTTTGCTTCCAATTGTTCTAAGACTTTCAGCTGTGGTGATATTTCTCTAGTGCGGGATTTCTCTAGATTTTTCATATAGGCATCTTGTGCTATTAATTTTCCTCTGAAAACTGCTTTTATTGTGTCACATATGTTTGGGTATGTTGTAGATTCATTTTTGTTAAACTCTAGAAATCTTTGATTTCTTTCTTAATTTCTTCCTTGACCCAGAGGTGGTTCAGTAGAGCGACATTTAGTTTCCATGCATTTGAGGCTTTCTGTAAATTTTCTATGTTGTTGAACTCTAACTTTAGCGTCTGATATGATACAAAGGATTATTTCCATTTTTTATTGATATTTGCTTTATAACCAACTATGTAGTTGATTTTAGGGCAAGTTTGATGTGGCGCTGAGAAATATGTATATTTCGTTGTGTTTGAGTATAAACTTCTGTAACTATCTATTAAATCCATTTTCGTTATAACCTTTGTTAGACACCTTATTGTTGAGTCTCTAGTTGACATCTCCAAGGTTAAAAGGGTATTGATGGCTCCCACGATTAAAGTTGAGAATAGGTGTGGAGCTTAACTTTATTAGTGTTTCTTTTACATACATAGGTGCTCTTCTATTAGGGGCATAAGCATCCAGGATTGAAATCTCATCTTGATCAATTTTTCCTGAGATGAATAAGTAATGTCCATTCTGGTCTCTTTTAATTGATTTTAGTTTGAAGTCTGCTTTGTTAGATATTTCGATGGAAACACCAGCTTGTTTTTTGAGGCCATCTGATTGGAAAATGTTTTCCGAACCCTTTATTCTGAGCCTGTGTCCTTCTTTGCGGTTGATGTATGTCTCTTGTGTGCAGCAGAAAGATGGTTTCTGTTTTTTTAATCCATTATAGTAGGGTGTGTCTTTTTTTTTAGGTGAATTGAGTCCATTGATATTAAGGTATATTAGTGACCACTGATTGATATTTCCTGTTATTTTTGGTGATAGCTTGTATTTATTTCCTTTCTTTGGCCTTTTCTTCTATGGGATTATTGATTGTTTCTGGTTTCATGGGTATATCTGGGAACCTTAGGTTGGAGTTTTCCTTCTAATGCTTTCTGGAAGACCGGATTGGTAGATAGGTGTTGTTTCAGTCTGACTTTGCCATGGAATATCCATGTTTACTCCATCTGTGATGATTGATAATTTTGCTTAGTACAATATTCTAGGTTGGCAGCCATGCCCTAAGAGTGACTATATAAGTTCTGACCAAGCCCTTCTTGCTTTCATTATTTCCATTGAACAGTCAGGTGTTATTCTGGTGCATCTGCCTTTATAGGTAATTTGGCCTGTTTCTTTGCAGTTCTAATTTTTTTTCTTTGTTCTATATGTTTTGTGTATTGACTATTATGTGGCAGACAGACTTTTTTGGGGGCTTTTATTTATTTTGTGGTCTATATTCTCCTTGTAACTTTATAGTTATGTCTCTCTATAGGTTGGGAAACTTTTCTTCTATGATTTTTTTAAAGATTTATTCATTTATTATGTATAAACAAAGGGTACCAGATGTCAGTATAGATGTTTGTGAGCCACCATGTGGTTGCTGGCAATTGAATTCAGGACCTCTGGAAGAGCAGTCAGTACTGTCAACCTCTGAGCCATCTCTCCAGCCCCCTCCTTTTATGATTTTATTGAATACATTATCTGTGCCTTTGAGCTGGAATTCTTCTATTTCTATTGTTCTCAGGTTAGGCTTTCTCATTTTGTCAGAAATATCCTGAACATTTTGTATTATGGCTTTTTGGGTTTTATTGTCTTCTTTGACTGTTGTATCTATTTCCACTATTGAGTATTGCACTCCAGAGTTTCTCTCTTTTATCTCTCAGGTTATGCTTGTGTCTATAGTTTCAGCTCTTTTCTTCAGGATATCTGTTTCCACTTTACCACATGTTGTGCCTTTTTTATTGTTTTTATTTTACTTTTTGGTTCCTGTTATGATTATTTCATTTGTTAGGTTTTCTTTTCTTGGTTTTCTTTGTTTTCCTTCAAGGATTTGTCCATCTCTTCCAAATTGTTGTTTGCATTTTCTTCTATCTATTTAAGGGAATTTTTTACATCTCTTTTATAAGGCTTCTATAATCTTCATAAAGGTTTTTTTTTTTGAGGTTGTTTCCTTCTGTTTGTTTATCATTACTCTGTTCAGGTCTTGGTGTTGTAGAGCTGCCAGTTTTTTCTGGTGTTGTCTTTTTGTTCTTTACATTGTTATATGTATTCTTGCACTTGCAGCTGCCCATTGCTTCAGTTTTTCCACTTAGTCAGCTTTTATTCGGTTGTTGTTAGATGGTTTGTGTCTCTCCCATCTGCAATAAACCAGAGTTCTGCATGGTTTCTGACTTTGCACTGAACACTGATCTGAGTTTCAAAGGTATCTTTATGTCTATGATGAAACAATTTGCCCTGGAGTAAGGGTCAGGCTGAAGGAGGCCCCTTCTGCTAGGATTCTCTGGGGAAGGACCCACCCAGTAATATCATAGGGACAGTCAGCTAGCCTAGAGTCTGAGATCAGAGAGTTGGGTGTGAACTTGCCCTGGGAGAGGGATTCTCCATGAGGCAGCCTAAGAGTTGAGGTTCCCGCTCTTCTGAATTTGTTCTGTACCCCCTTATTTCTCATTTGTAAGTACACTTTTAGTGTTATTTTTGTCATTTATCCACACTCTCACACTATAGATAATACTTATCTTTACTACATTTTTAAGAATAAAGTTTTTAAAAGTATCAGTACTCTAATATCATCCAAATATTCACATATTCACTTGGTTATTTTATCCTTCCAATTTTCTTTAGTTTTGAACAAAAAACAAAAAAACAAACTTGATATAGCAATCTCAGAGGATTGTTTGAGGACATATAATGAACAAAGTCAGAGATTTTCTATTTTTTTACTTTTTGTGAGATCTTCTTTGGTATGTATGTGAGGTGCATAATATATTCTGTACATTTTTCCCCTCTCATTTTCAATTGCAATAACTCCATGGTGAAATTGGCAACTCTTTAAAGCTGAAGCTGGTGTCAATTCATTGAGATACTTTACAAGCTGAGCTGGTTTCTCAGGCCTACAACATCAGGCACTGCTCTATGGAAGGTTTTGTACTGTATGTCAAATAAATGAGAGAAAAATTTGGGTCATATGTGGTTCTTTCAAAAATTCCATAGCAACAAATTCTGACACAAGGATCAGACTTTTTCTGTGGGTGGACTGGCACTTAGGAGCCCATTTTCTCCAGAGGAACTCCTTAACCAATCTTTATATTAGGATGAGGAAATCAGACTTGCCTGGTAGTAGGCTCATCCACCTTGTGACCTTTTGCTCTTTTTTTGGGAGGGGATGGAGGGATTGGGAGGAGGGAAATTGAAGGCTAACTGTGAGGTACTGGAAATGGGAAGAGAGGGAGAATAAGGAGGTACATGGATAAAAAGACTTTATTTTATGAATAAAATCACTATACATTAAAAAAAATTACAGGGAATCCTCTGTGAGCAAGGTAAAGTGGGAAGAAGAGAATTCTGTACTGAAACACAATATTAAATATCTTTGATTATCATTCTTGATCCTGGTATATTTAATTTGGGTACTCAAATGAAGAAACATCCTATTATTCTTCTGTATTACACAGGATATAATTTTCACACCTCTGAAGTGTGGCTAGAATAGAATATGTTCATATTCCTACTTCCTCTGTCACAGTTCATATTGTTTATCACATCTAAATCCTACCTTGTGTTTCTCCAAGCCTAGACTTTGTTTTAAGGTAGTCACCTCTCCATGCACTTAAAAAAGCATATAGGGTTCCAGACATTAAACCATGGAGCAGTTTTTGATACAAAGAGTAGGCTAAAACTAAATAAACCTTTTTAAAAATTCTCCTAGCTACAGTACTCTTAAAGGTTCACTGTAGATTTTAGATTTTTTTTATTGAACTAAGATCAATTTCTGAGCTTGATGGGACACTCATTTTTGCTTTTATTTCCACACGGGTAACATTTTATGACCCAGCAGTGGATCTTCTTGTATGGTGAAGTTAAAATTTGTCTGATTTTCTCAATGCTAGGAATAACATTTTCATTTGCAAATAATGAAATAAAATGTGTGACATGAGACTTGACAGCTATATGATTATCATTCTTCCAAACAATCTTCTACATGGTAGTTTAAACATGAATTGATTATGCTGGATGAAACATTCTACTAGTGGTAAAAAGTTGTTATTTCTGCCATTATTATGTCTTGAATACTTTACACTCCACATTATTTCTGTTAAAAACACTGTATTTTGTTCTATAATGTGATTTTATTGTTTTGAAGTCATGAGTGTTTCCAACTTTATATGTATGTTCTTTATGGAATTGTCCTGGCTAATCTTGTTTTTGTTTGTTTGTTGGGCTTTTTGTTTTAATTTTTTTAATTTAAAAAAATGTAAAATTTAAGAGCCAGGTCTTCTGTCTTTTGAACTTTACTCATCTCTGATGGATGTGAGTAACTGTTTGGCTGTTTTATGTGAGTGTTATTTCTTTATGGCACAAAATATTCCGGGTGCTCTTGTGTTCTCTTTGTAATAAACCAGGAAATTTCTCATAGTACTTAAATTAAGAGTCTGGTATTTGATGCTCCTTTGAAACAATGAATGTCACACTTTGAATAAACACAAATAAAATATTTAATCCAGTAATATACAGCAGGTAATAGTTTACTGTTTATTCCCAGAACAGGAGACAGAAGCAAACAGATATTGTATGTTTAAGTCCACACCATTGTAGTTAACATAGTGATTTATAGGACAGTGAAACTTTGCCTTGTCTCAAAGCAAACAAACAGAGAGAAAGAGAGAGAGAGAGAGACAGAGATAGAGAGAGAGAGAGGGAGAAGAGAAAGAGGGAAAGAGGAAGGTAGAGAGATTTAGCCATTTAATTAAACTTTATGACCACAGGCCACTTTAAAAGCAAAAAAGAACCAAGTAGGTTTTTTGGGGGGGTTGTTTTTTTGTTTTTTGCTTTTTTTTACATTTTTTGTTAGAAAGTCTTATGACACATTAAGCAACACAGAATATATGTATAATAAAGTACAAAATGAAAAAAATTGGCTATAATAGAAATGGAAATAATTAAACCTGTCTATGACAGAAAATAATACTGTAACTCAAGTAGTAGAAAATGATACCATTATGAAGAATTACCTGTTCACATATATTGTCTTTTTATATTTTATGCTTTTATTTATATTATTGGTTCTTTGACAATTTCACAAATGTATTTTGATCATATTCAACCCCCTTTTCCTACCTAACAAATTTTGTTTATTTATTTCTTTTAAAAATTCAAGATAAATTTATGTTGCCCAATTCTCCCTTGTATTGCTTGTATTCTACTTGAGAACAGTTAACATTCCAGGGACTATACCCTTAGACAAAATTGTGTCTTCATATCCCAGAAGAGAGATTTATCAAAAGCTTCAGAGGTCAGGGTGAGATTGTGTAGTGGGTTTATGCTGGTAATATAAAAATTTATCCTGCCTATGAGTTTAATAAAAAGCTGATTCACCAAAGGCAAACAAGAAGTATGGGCAGGGCTACCAGACTAAGAAAACTCAGGAACATATCAGAGCAGAGACAGATGCCAGACACAGATGCCAGACACAGATGCCAGAGTCACCGGAGCTGCCAGGAGATGCAGAGGAAATGCTATTCTGAGAAAAGGTAGAGAGCCATACAGGTTGAGTTCAGATGAAGGAGCTAGCAAGTTATATGCCTGGGCTCTAGTTCAGTCAGCATAAAAATAATATAAACCTGTGTGTGATTATTTGAAGCAAAGAGAGGCTGAGAGTGAGACTAAACCTTTGGTCCAGGCACGGAAAGTCTTGCCAGAATCATTTACAACAGGAATGTATACACAACTTTTCTTTCCATGTTTGTATTTTATCTGTCTTGAACTTGAACAAGCTTTGTATATCTTATCACAATAATAGTAAGTTTTATATGGATCTCCTATGCTATAAACAGAAGAAAATGTATCCTTGTAGTTACCTTGCACTTCTGGCTAATACGATCTTTCTGCCTTTCTTTTGAAAAGAACACTGTGCCTGGAACAATAGCACAATGTGCTATATGTTCTCCATTTGAGGCTGAACATTCTACAGTTTTTACAGTATGTGTGCATGTGTGTGTTTGTGTATGTGTGTATATGTACATGTTTATGTGTTTGTGTGTGTGAATGTGTGTATGTATATGTATGTTTGTGTGTCTATGTGTATGTGTGTGTGCATGTTTGAATGTATTGTGTGTGTGTATCTGTGTGTGTGTTTGTGTCTGTGTTTCTGTGTGGGTGTACTTGTGTATACTCCACAGCTAGTGTGGATAGAAGATGAAGGACAACCTGTTGGAGTTGGTTCTGTCTCCCGGTCTGTGGGTTCTAGAGACTTGCATCACAATACATAGTAAGTCTCTTCCCTCACTGAGCCATTTGCTAGCCCCATATGATCTAAAACATGCAGAAGTAATTGTGAATAGAGTATCATGACCTGCCAAAGTATGTACAAATTATCCAGCACATTAATACATCTCATACATGAAAGTACATTTTGACATTATTTTCATATTGATTAATGGGATAGAGTTAAAATTTGTTTTACTTTTCAACTTGTCTTGCTTGTTTAACATTTTTACGAAAAACCTACAAAAAGAAGTCTTGATTTTCTTGACTCATTAATGTGCCTATAATCCAGACTCTGTCATCTAGTTGTAAATATTTGTAGGTCTGTGTCCAACAGGACTGCAAAAATGTCTGAAATATACCAATAATTACATTTTTTGTATTTACTACATATAATTATCATTTTCAAGAATTGAATATGTAAGATGAGGGATATTGAGTTTATGGAAATTTTAAGGGAATACATGTGCTTAAGATTCAATTAATTATTTATTAGGATTGCAAAAAAATAGTTTCAATCTCAAAGCTAGTTAGACAACTCACTATATATATATATATATATATATATATATATATATATATTATAATTTTGCATTTTGGAGAATATAAACTGCTAGCATAACACTAAGTAATTATGATCTAGTTACAGAAAGTAAAAAGGAAGACTAAAATTATATGACTCAAGCACCATGCTTACACTAATATTTCAGGTGAGGTAATTAAGAAGCAAACTTTATTTAAACCTTCTGGTGTTCAGTAATTTTTTTATTCAGACTAACACAGATAATGTTTTCCACAAAAAGATTTCTAGATCAGGATTTTGTGCATAAATATTGCACTACTAAGTAGTAGCTTTTGTTCCTTGTATCACAACAGATTAATGATTACCAACAATGCATTGTATTTATTATTTGGATTTATTTAATTATTTCAATTATGTGTATGTCTTAATCTTTGGCTAGTTATGTGTATGTGAGTATAGATACTAATAAGGGTCAGAACATGATATAATTTCCTGAAGCTGGAGTTACAGGCATTTTTGAGCAACCTAATGTGATTAAAAGCCATTGATCAATCTTTCTAGTCATATTGTGTTACATCTTTCAGCCACATATTACATGTAAGGTATGTCTGTTTACATGTTTCATTTAAATTTATTTTAATTACAGAAAAATATGAAAATGTATTTACAACGTTTAATTGTGACAAAAATGTCTAGATAATTAGAAATAAAGAAAAAATTTATTTTGACAAAATTTCATGGGTCATCATAGTCTCTAATCTCTTAGATCATGTAATATCTTGGGGCATAATCAGAAGCAGGTGAGATATTTGTGGGAATGAAACAGAAATGATTACTATCCCAAAAGTGTCCTCTTCAAATGAGAATTTATGAACTGATATTTGGCTTTGCATTCTTTTAAACATTATTACTTATGATTCCTATCTAGAATTGCACATTGTCATTATACTTATATTATAGTGCATATATAGTATCACCTAACCCATCCAGCCCACCCATCCAAATTTCATCCAGTCTGGAGTAAGAACACTATTCTTCACTTCTGTTTGATTCATATTTGCTAGATTTCACATAGGAATGAAATCAGTTAGTGCCTGCTATGTGTGACTGACCCCCTTCCCTTATCACAATTTGTGAAATTCATTCATGTTGCTAAACTTGTCATGATTCCATTCTTTGATAACAGTTTTGTATTTTATTGTGTCTATTATCATTTTTTTCTTAATCAATTAATCATCTGATAAAAACCAAGCCTTTTATCTAGCACTTAGGAGGCAGAAATCCCCTGGATCTTTGTGAGTTCAAGGCCAAAAAGAGGTGGGCAGTGCTAGCACCTACCTTTACCCCTTGCTCTAGAAATGCTAAATAAGGAAGTAAGAAGACTGGGCTGGGAAAGAAATATGTATTTTTTAAAAAAGACGAAGACAGAAGTTGTGTTCCTTTTGCTGGCTCAGTCAGTCTGAAGACTCATGGAAACAGGACCTACCCTGTTTGCCCTGAGGAGTTCACTGCATTAGAATTGGCTGTGCTTTGTTTCCTTTCTCTGATATTCTACCTTTTTCTCAAAATCTGGCTCCAAGTTTATTATATACTGCATAGACTTTGTGTAATAATAGAGACTGAGCTTATTAACACAGAAATGCAGTGGTAATGATTTTACATTCACTGATTGTATACTGAGCAATTCAGGTGTTGAATAACATATCTTTTATTTTGAAGGACTTGCTTCAGAACATCTTATAGGGAAAATATTCTAGATATATTTTTTGTCAACTTGGGTTTTTCTAACAATGTCCTTATCACATTATTTCTGAAAGATAAGTTCACCAGTTACATTATTCTTTGTTGACAAGTGTTTTTTTTTCTTAAAAATACTATGGAAATTACATGTCATTCTTTCTAGCTAATATTGTCTTGTAAGAACTCTGCTGTCAGGAAAGCAAGAGCATAATTACAATATTTGATTCTTTTCTTTTGTTGCCATCAGAACATTCATTTTTATGTTTTCACATTTTTAAGATATAGCAAGTAAAATATTCATGTTACCAAGTAAATATTACTGTAACTATTTTGTGTATGTGTATCAGGAAACCTGGAAATAGTTACCTCCCTATTAAGCTTTCCTGTTGCCTTACTCCTTTTAGCTCATTCTTTTTCTCTTTTGTAACAGTCTGCCTTCTTTTTTAATGTTTTTTTTATTCACATTTTATTTATAAGGCACTCAAAATTGAGAGCTTGATTATAAACTTTTCATATGTACGTAAAAAAACAGGTAACAAACTGTGGTACACCTACACAATGGAGTACTACTCAGCAGTAAGAAAAAATGATATCCTAAAATTTGCAGGGAAATGGATGGATTTGGAGAATAGCCACCTAAGCGAGGTATCTCAAAACCGGAAAGATCAGCAGGGGATGTTCTCACTCATTAGTGGACTCTAAACAAAAAAGGGAAAAGTAAAGCATGTCCAAGCTGCAAATCACAACCCCTGAACAGCTTTAGATCTAAAACACCTGGGAGTGGCACCTTGGATGCCACCACTTCCTCTAGAGGGAAACCTGACTCAGTCTTCATGTTGGGGTGAGGAAACTGGATCTGCCTGGAGTGGATGCTGAACTAAGTCATATTGGGACCTTGGGGCCTCCTGCCCTTGCTGGAGAGGAGATGGAGAGATGTGGAGAGGAGAGAGTGACTGGAGGGAGGGGGAAAGGGTCCTTGAGCAAGGATATATATATATGGATAGAAAATGTAACTTTATTCATAATAAAAAAAATGAAAAAAAAAACAGGCACCAGTGTGGATAAAGCCTATGAAACTTAAAAGAAGAACAAGAGATAATAATAATAGAAAATAGAAATGTTGGTATGTTGGTTTGTATAAAAAGATTTACAAAATTAAAGGATGCCTACTGACATTGTTCGTAAACTCGAAAAATAATTGTACTTTGTATATAAAGAACTTAAGACAAGTGGATGGTTTAAAATTATTATAATCTCTATTTCCCAAATATCACTATATACTTGTCGTGCGCAACCTCTCCAGCAAGGAAGACGCGACACCGGCTCTTCTTTCTGCAGTTTTATTCTGGAACCTTGATTTCTGACTTCTGATGATGGCTGATTCTGACTTACTCTCACCCCGGGGAAACCCGCCCTCAGCCTAAACATCCTCTGGGCAGCTAACCCCTGTACGCCACGTAGGCACTGCCTTTAGGTCCAGGTATGCTGAAGCAAGCCAGATCCTCAGCCTAGTCATATAAGGAATTGTTTGTCACTGAGAGCACTCACCATGTGGAAGGTGGAGGGCAGAAGCCAGCGCCATCTTTAGGGCATGGCTACATGTAGCTCCCCACATATACTAAAATAATGAAAATGGAGATTTTATTCCTGTACATATATAATGTCAATACTTCTCTCTAAATATGTCTTACTCTTAATATAAGGTTAATTGTATGTATGTTTTTAGGGGTGATGAGTATTTGGTATTAGATTATCAACTGATGTGCACTTCCATGGACAAATTAATTTCTTTCACACTTATCATTATTGCTTGTGGTAGTTTTTGTGCAATATTGATGTCACATGTGCTGGTTATATATAGAAATATATATTCATGTTTGTATATATATACACATATATAAGCATACAATGACAATGAATTTAAAAAGGCAAAAAAATAAAAGAGAAGTAGGGAAAGCATATGAGAAGACTTAGATGGACAGAAATGAAGTGAGAAACATAATACTAATCATTTTAGAGATGAATAACAAATAAAACTGAAAACATAGTTTTACTGAAAACTCATGAAATGCTATTAATCATAGTTTCTACCCTATCACTTCTTACATTTTGACCATCTCCACACCAGCACACAAGTCAGAATAAACAGTGAAAATACACAACACACAAAAACATAGACATAGAAACAAACAAAACATACACACACATACAAAAAGAAAAGTCACCCATAAAAATACAAAATGAAAAGCTCATAACATTCTAAGTAGAATATAAAGTAGAAACATTAGAATATAAACTATCCAAAGCAATATGAGACAATAAATCTGGAATAACATAATTTCTTAATGTAAATTAAATTATTCATGGAGATTGAAAAATCAGGAAAAATTCATCATAGGTCAGGCTTTAACATATATTTAATGCCAAAACATATAAAGTAAGTTTTGTTTTTATAGAGTGATTACGGTACACTGGAATCTCTCTCACACCACTTGGCATTCTAGCCCCATTGCATATATAGCTGAATTCTGCCTATCTGACTATGGAGTATCTGCTATTATGCTGTAGAATGTGATCTGGTTGCAGCTTCTACTAATCCCCAGTTAGATTATGTAATGTACTCACTATCAGCTATTTGTTTCCAAGCATGACACACAAATAATAATTAATAAGGAGGGGGAAGGTGGCTATCTTAATGTTCGTTATACACTTGTGTTTATTTTTTAATGTTTATAATACTAAAGTAATTCAGTCTTTATCTTGTCAATAATGCTTTGTAGCACCATTAGAAGAGTATAAAATTTCAATAAGAAGCATGAAAATAATTCTGTCATGCCTATGCTTATTTTGTGTTATATGTTTAGTATCCCTTCTTTGTTACACATTCCTGTGCAGGTGTTAATTTCAATTATATAGTACCTTGAAGAAACTAAATTTTAGGCCAAATTACCATTGCATCTCATAAAAACTCAAAGTACATAATATTTCCAGGGGATGGAGCAAAATAAAAATTAAATTTCTAATCTGACATCATTCTCACTAAGGTCTGTCTGAGTGATTCTTCCAAATCATAACCAATATTGATTATACATAAATTTGAAACTTCATGTGTCTGTCTTTGGAAAAGAATAGAAACATGTTAAGAAAATGAATGGGGTCTTTTTTTGAGAGAAAAAGAAAATTTATGTGTCAAAATTTTGACATTCTTTTAAAGGAAAGAGTGACATGAATGAGATTACTAAAAATTTTTTGAAAGATCTTGACAGAATACAAATGCATAGACAATTTTTCACATAGAATTTCTACAGCAAGAAAAGGTCATATTTCTTATTGTTTAAGCCTATTCTGGTTGATTTTGCAAACTTGATCTAAACCTATACATATCTAGGAAAAAGCAATCTTAATTTGAAAGAAAAATTTCTGCATAAGATTGCTCTGTAGACACATCTTGTTATTATTTTCTTAATTTTTTAATTGATGTGGCATTATCAAGCCTATTGTGAATGATGCTAACCCTAGGCAGATGAACTTTAGTTGTATGTAAAAGCAGACTGAATAAGCCAGTAAGAAAGATTCATCTGTGGTTTCTGCTCAATTACTGTCTCCAGGTTTCTGATCCCCAAGTGAAATCTCTGACCTAATTTCCCTGAATTTGAAAAGGGACCTAAAAGTTCAGCTGATCTTCGAGTCGCGTTCAGTGCGGGCTAGTCAAGGCTCTCTGGTCCCGCTACCCCTGCTGCAACCATGTTGTTCTTCCCAGATCTTTATTTCAACGTGGACAATGGGTACTTGGAGGGATTAGAGCGAGGTCTCAGGGCCGGGGTGCTCAGCCAGGTGGACTACCTCAACCTGGTGCAATGCGAGACTTGAAGCTGTACCTGCAGAGTGCGGATTACGGCAACTTCCTGGACAATAAAGCTTCACCTCTGACAGTGTCAGTCATCGATGATAAGCTCAAGGAGAAGATGGTAGTAGAGTTCCACCACATGAGAAACCATGCCTATGAGCCGCTTGCCAGCTTCCTGGACTTCATTACTTATAGCTACATGATTGACAACGTGATCCTGTTCATCACAGGCACATTGCACCAGCATTCAATCCCTGAACTTGTGCCCAAGTGCCACTCACTAGGCAGTTTTGAGCAGATGGAGGCCATGAACATCGGAACATCTCACAGACACCTGCAGAGCTCTACAATGCCATTCTGGTGGACACGCCCCTGGCGGCTTTTTTCCAAGATTGCATCTCAGAGCAGTTCCTTGATGAGGTGAACATCGAGATAATCTGCAATACACTTTACAAGGCTTATCTGGAGTACTTTTACAAGTTCTGTACTCTATTAGGTAGGACCACAGCTGATGCCATGTGTCCTATCCTGGAGTTTGAAGCAGATCGCCGTGCCTTCATCATCACCATCAACTCTTTCAGCACAGAGCTGTCCAAGGAAGACCGTGCCAAGCTCTTTCCACACTGTGGCCGACTCTACCCTGAGGGTTTGGCTCAGCTGGCTCGGGCTGATGACTATGAACAGGTCTAGAATGTAGCTGATTACTACCTGGAATACAAACTTCTTTTTGAGGGTGCAGGTAGCAATTCTGGAGACAAGACTCTGGAGGACCGACTCTTTGAGCATGAGGTGAAGCTGAACAAGCTGGCCTTCCTGAACTAGTTCCACTTTGGTGTCTTTTATGCCTTTGTGAAGCTTAAGGAGCAGGAATGTCGCAATACTGTGTGGATTGCTGAGTGCATTGCCCAGCGCCATCGAGCCAAGATCAACAACTACATTCCCATCTTTTAGCCTTCTAAGGCAAGGTTCCCAAATGCACTGTGTGTGTCTTTGTGTGCCCAGGGATCTCCTGTCTGACCTGGTGAGATATAATGCTCTGCTGGAGTTGCCCAGCTTTCATGACCCTCTCAGGGACTGCTCTTAGGTCTAAAAGGGATTAGGGAAGTCTCCCCTGATGAAGAATAGATCAAGATCCATTCCAGAGCAAAGAGTATGTTTACAGCCACTGACATGTCTAAGAAACTTGTGTCACTTTCATGTCCTTCGCTAACCTGATAAACCCCTGGGCAATGTGAGCCTCCTTTCCTCAGAGTCTTGGCCTATGGGAAGATTAGTGTGTGTGTGTCTTTAGGGTATGGGGGAAGTAGCTTTTAGCCCTCTCCCTCAGCTCTGCCCCTCCTAGACAATAAAGTTCCCCTCTTTACAAAAGAAAAGGGACCTAAAAAAATTAAAATAAAATTTAAATTAAAAAAAATTAAAAAAGGGGGGTTGGAGATTTAGCTCAGTGGAAGAGTGTTTGCCTAGCAAATGCAAGGCCCTGGGTTCAGTCCTCAGCTCCAGAAAAAAAGAAAAAAAGGAAAAAGAAAAGATACCTGAGAACTGTAAGATGAAATAAAACTTTTCTTAACAAAGTGAATTTGGGCATATTGTTTGATCACAGGAATAGAAATCCTAAGACCATATCAAAACTTTTGAAATAAATATTCTGCTATTTCAGTTTGTATACATTTTTAGGATTTTATATTTGTTGAAAGTAAATATACTTGTCGTAAATAATTTTCTAGAGTGGAGTAGGTGTATTTTTTGGAATTAAAAATAAGTTTTTTGGGGGAATTATTAGGAAAATTAAAGTGTTAAGATCCTTTAATTGGGGGCTGGAGAGATGGCTCAGAGGTTAAGAGCACTGACTGTTCTTCCAGAGGTCCTGAGTTCAATTCCCAGCAAAACCACATGATGGCTCACAACCATCTATGATGAGGTCTGGCGCCCTCTTCTGTAAAACTGTATGCATAATAAACAAATAAATAAATCAAAAAAAATTTTTTTTAAAAAAAAGATCCTTTAATTGTATGTAACATAATTTCCTAGGAGATGATGAGACTCTGTATAAATGGAAGAAACTGGCTGAAACAAAATCTCCATTATTCATGTAACTCTGTATGCAAAGTGATCAGCCACCTCCACTTTCCTCAGTCCTGACTTTGTTTGAGCTATAACTTTAATCTGTGAAAATTCCTTTCCAGTTCCTTTTGTCAGAGTATTTTATCATGCTACTGGGAAAAGTAGCAAGGGCGATTATAGGGATTTCTATATCCAACATATGTATATATTGGTCACTTATACAATATGGTGGTATACTAAATATTGCCAGTCAACCATTGTATAGCTGCCGTTGTCTGATTTTGCAGTGAGAATGTTCAAAGCTTATGCTCATATTTGAGGAAACAGAAGCAAACTGAATGATTTAGAAAGGGTAGGTAGTAGTTGGGGCAATATTCCATGAAAATTTAGTTTAGAGAGTCTGTCACAAACTAAGAAAAAATTTTCCAAATTAACTCATATAGGAAGAATAAACACTTCTTATGAAAAAAAGTGATCAGAAGTCATTAAAAGCACAACTATGAAACTATCTAACAATGTGTAACAATAAGTATTGCAATTTAAAAAAATAAAAGTTTATATTGTCCAAGCTTCTCTTTTGTCATTTTGCTGTATTTTCTTTTAAACCACCCCTATATATACTCCTTCTGTCTATTATGATCTATTTCCCATAGCTTTCCAGGTGTCTGACTCCTGCTTATGGATTTAATGACAGTCTTAAATAGCAAAGTGAGAATGTCCCAAATAATTTTTTTCTTGACAGTGTGCTTAGTTATGATCCCTACTCTCGGTTCCCCAAGTTCAGTTTTATTAGAAACTTAGATGCAGGCTAGGGCAGCATCAGCATAAGGCAAAAGAGTCCTCTTCCACTGGCAATAGCCTTTAGGGTTCTCAAATTATAGCCCACCCTGTAACCAACTTACAGGCAAAAACAATCATGTACTCGTGATGGACAATAAAACAAGAGACTCTCATTTGGGACATTAAAGACAGAATGCCTTTCAGCTTATCAATTATTTTCACTACCTGGGTGATATACAGAAGATGCATTTTATATATGTTTATAAATGTTTATATATATATATATGTATATATATAAATATGTGTGTATTTCTAAAAAAAATTACATTGGTAGAATCATTTATTGCCCAAGATTTCTGAGAAATACAAAAAAAAATTTTAAAAAAATCAGTAAATAATAATCAGAATAGAGTTTATATAAACATTTGCTGCAAATAAATAAAATACATAAATAAATAAAAATAATTGCCTAAAAATGACTTCTTATTTGTGTTTGCAACAGAAGAACATAAAGCAACCTCTGGGTAAGTGGACTAACTCCAGTGTCCTTAAGTATGATAACGGCAGTAGGGAGGCAATTCGGTGCACCAAGGGTAAGAACAAAAATGTCTCTTGTCATGTATTTCACAATACAGAATAATTACAATAAGAAAAACAGAAACATATCCATCCTGCCAACTAAACAATCAAAATCCAGCAAACTAAAAGAGAAATTTGACCAGGATAATTTTATTAGTGTACGGAATAAACTGTTTACTTAACAAGTGTCCAACAGATACATACATACACACAAATAAAAAGAGTAGTGGGTTCTTGTTTTATGTGTCTTGATTCTTATCAAAGTTACTTTTTGATCCATGCAATTAATTTTATAAATTAAAGCATTAATGAACATAGAAAATGAAATAAACATATGATACATAATGGCCATTCCTTTTTTTACGTATTATCAATCCTCAAGCAGAGTTAGGTTCAGTCTATCTTTACAGAATGCTTGTTTAGATAAACTTTTATTTTGACTAGCATTCCCCCAAATACCAACATAATATTGGGTGGAAACTCGGATTTAAGAACAATTGAACAAGAAGAAAATAATGCATGCTAAAAACCTATCTAACTCCAATACATAGTTAAGTTGTGTGTAACAGAAGAAAACTTAAGCAGTATCTAGAGTAAAACCCAGAAGAGGACCCAACAGATTTTGCACTTTCCTGTAATTCTTCCTAAATTAAAAAAAAACTCCCATATTTTATTTACATAATAATGCATGACAATGTATTTCTACGTTGAAAACAGAAGATCACCAGCCAATTATCTAATAAAAGGATTCACTAGGAATCAAAAAAAAAAAAAGATCATTGCCTTTCTAAACCAACATAAATCCTTAGCAACATTTAAAATAATTGTCTTTATACACACAGACAAATGTACTTCACACCCTGCATCATGGAAACCTCGTTTTGCAACAAATAAGACCAATTACAGAAAACCTAATTGAATAAAATTCTCAGCCGTGGAATCTAGTACCTACTCCTAAATCTACAATTCAACCATTGCACATAAATATCAGGGGTACATGTGGAACAGGGCCAAAACAATTGAACAAGCCAGAAGAAAAGGACATTTACTGTGAAATTTTGCCATGTAGAAGTGTCACAAGCTACACCACTAAACTTTACCAATGACGCTTAAAATTGTAAAGTAAATAATTCTCATTATTTATTTAATTACAAAATATGCTTCTAATTCATTGATCCCTACACTCTTTTTCTCAAACTGTTTCCTACCTTGCCAATCTCCATATTGTCAAATTTCTTGTATTAAATTTTACTTTTTATTTAGTAACCTGTGTTCTCCTAAGTGTGCTGTCCATACTTTGGGGTGTGAATCCAGTGAGTCTGATTGATTTACAAGGAGCCCATAAGTAGAAATAAAAAGATCATTATATTTGAAAATTTGATACATATGTATAATAATATTTGATTATATATACACTTTTTCTCTATTCTACCTCCCATTATATTCCTTCAACAGTCCTCTTTTCCAAATTTTTAGGGTTTTTTTTTTTCATTTACAGTAAATGCTATTTATATGTGCTTAGGTGTGGAGCCATCCACTGTTTCATGGAAATTGTACAAGTGGCAGCATTCACAAAAAAAAAAAAAAAAAAAAAAAAACAACTTTATTCTCACAACCATTATAGACTGTCAATGGCTCTCCAGTTAGAAGTGTAGCCAAAAAATTATTAATTCTTCTAGGCTGAAATATTGCCTGGCTTTTTTTTCCATGTAGGTATTTAGTAGGAAACATGGATACTGTGTCCTTGGCTTTACAATCATGTCATATCAAAAGGAGAGCACAGCACTGCCATTGTATCCATCTTGTGCTCTTTCATTCTTTCATTTTCTACCATGTTTTCTGAGTCTTGACAGTGGTATCATCGAAACAGTTGACCTATTTAGGAGTGAACATTGTTTCTTCTCAGAATTTCAACTAGGTATGCATGTCACCATTAGTTGCTACCAACTAAACAAAGAAGATTTTCTGAAAAATGCTAAGAGCAGCCAAGGTCTATAGATACTAGCATAATTCTTTAGATGGCAATCAAATATCATGATCATTTGCCAATATAGCAATCATAAGATTTACCCAACGGCCTCGAGTATCCTCAGCTTTGAACTTTTGATAAGAATTATGAAGCTATATATAAAATTTACTCCTATGGAACAGAACACAAATAGCTTCATAATGTGGTAAGATACCCCATAACAGTTTTGTCACCATTGCATCATTAGGCCCATCTTGCCTACATCAGTATTACAGCATAGAGGGACCATATATTTTTTTTTCTATTCTGAAAATCTTCAAGAGAAGATAGAAGTAAGATTGTTTTTCTGGTCTGCTAGTAAAATAAGAAAATTTAAAATGAGAACAGAACCAAATTATATACAGTATATTATCTTGCCTTTTAAAAATACAGGTTTCTATATGGCTCCTTTTCTGCAATTAATTCTTCTGTTTCATAACCCAAACTCTGTAATTTTCAAGATATCTTGAATTCACTCATGTCTAGAAATGCGAAGAAATGTGGCTTTAACTAATCTTTACCAGGTATAGCATGTTTGGATTAATTAAATTAAACAAACCCAAGCAATACATTTTAGTCTATAAATACATTTTTTATTTTCATTGGGGCATTTATTGTTTTAACATTCTACAAATCATTGTGTATGCTATCTTTTCACTTTTTTGGACTTGAATAAAATTTAATTTTTGTTACATTATTCATTGCTTACAGTGAGTACAATTTATTTCTAAACAGGGTGTTTACAATAGTGCAGAATATAAACTCTTACTAAGTACTTTGAACAACTTCAAGTACTTCACAAGTAGGGAATATTTTATTTGAAAGAAGTCATATTTTTTACCCCTGTATCCTCTTATTCAAACTCCCTTCCCCCTTCCTCCCATCCCAGTCACTCTCTCTTCTCCCCATCACTTTATCTCCTCCCCAGCAAGGACAGGAGGTCCCAAGGTCCTACTGTGGCTTAGTTCAGATTGACTATTTTATTTTCATTTGTACCATGCAGTAAAAAAAAAAAAATATGGCTATGACAAAGCCTACTGGGTGCCATTCCTTCATGGACTGAAGCTTACCTGTGCTAATGAGACACTCCATTAACAGAGGGATCTTCTCCAGACACATATATACAGTTTCATGTTTTGTCTTATGTGACCAGATTTTTGCAATGTTTTCGATGTGATTCTCATCAAACTGTTCATTCTTTTACTACAGAATAGTGCTAGAAGTATATCACACTAATTCTAATTTAGTTTTTGTCATTGCCAGGCTCCTCCTAATTAGGGCATATTCTGCTAGTTAAACCTCAATTACTTGCAGATTTTATGTCACTCCATTGCAATTCAGCTTGTGACTTGCAATACTAGCAATTTTAAAATTTAAATATAGAGCCTTCATTATATGTTGGAACCTACTTACCTTATAATAAAGAGACATCTATAAAACCATCCAATTATTTATATTGAGAAACATAAGGTTCTTACTATTTGATTTTAAAATATAGAATGTTCGTGGAAAGATTCATATTAATACTTATATATTAGAATCTGGACACTAATTTTCTGTGTATCTTAGTATGTCATGGAAGTCTGATTGTATTGCTCTGAAAGAAGATAATTATTAAATATGAAATAAAGTATAGTTGAAGTAGAAACTCAGTCATGTTAAAAATAGAGGAAAACAATTTTACAATGAACTACATTCTAGATAAGTTTACTTACTACTTTCAAGAATAAATGTTAAGAGATACAGAAGTGCGTTCAGGAGTGTGTGCCTCAAATATTGAATCCTGTCTTATTGCATTCATCAGTATGAGATCATCTTAAAATCAACAGCATTGTAAAGAGTGTTTACAGATTATATCTTTTCACAATAGATAATGGAATACTTGTCCAAATAAGAAAGTAAAAGTCAAAAACACCCAATGCACTTGAATAGAAAAATACTTCTTTTAAACATTAAGTCAATCATAATATCATTTTTTCAGCAATAGAACTCATATGGAATAGCATATACTATATTCATTTTTCTTTATTTATCACAGGAAAGTAATTTTTCTACTTGTTGGCTTGTATTAATTTTTACCTAATATTTAATGAAATAGCTTATATCTATATACAATCATGTTTAATCCTTTCAAAATAATGAAGAAAATATACTGTCACCAAAGATATATTTACTCAATTTTTAACAATGGCATTCAGGTTCATGAGAATCAGACATTTTGCTTCATGTAATCCAAGTGGATGTTTGTAGAAAAAAAAATCGTTTTCAAGTTGCAAGCTTTGCTACTTGTAACACCAAGAAGTATATAGAAATAAAATGCCAAAAGAAGGTGCATTAGAACACTCTATTCAGGTAAACATGGCATGAGTAGTGCTCAAAAATCTGAAAGCAGGGTGTAAAAATATTTGCCACTCATCTAAAATTGAGGTAAACCAGTCCTTATAGATTAAAAGCATGCCCTTTGCTACAACTTTCTCTTTTGGGTATGAAGACTCAGAGCCATTTTTACTCATAAAACATTAATTATTCAAAATGATTACTGTTTTAAAAATATCTGTCAACATGTCAAGACACCTCAAATTTTAAAAATTTTTAATTTAAAAGTTTTCTGTTTTGACATACCAACCACAGTTCCTCCTCTCTCCCACCTCCCACTTATACCCCAGCTTCTCATATACCTCCATCCACCTCTCAAAGAAGATACTCATAATAACAAGAACCTGAAAACAACCTAGATACCCCTCACTGAGAAATGGATTAACAAACTACAGTACATCTTCATAAAGGAGTACTACTCAGCAGTAAGAAAAAATGATATACTTAAATTCACAGGCAAATGGATGGATTTGGAGAATATCCTCCTAAGTGAGGTCTCACAAACCCAAAGGATAAGCATGAGATGTACTCACTCACCAGTGAACTTTAGTCAAAAACATTCTTTTTTTCATTGAATGATAGTGGGTGAATAAAGAGATGTTCAGCACTTTTCTAAGTTATTTATTGCCATTCTAGATTCTTCTTTTAAAAATTTTAACTTATATTTTCATTGGAGTTACAGTTTTAATTCAGTACCTTACATAATTTGACTCCAACAATAGTGAGATATTACATTTCCATTTCATTAATTGGTATCTAATGTTGACTGAAAGAAAACTGTGATTCCAAACTTGGATCTACCAAAAAATTAAACATATCATAAACTCTCAAGACAGTTACTTCTTTCTTCAACAACCACAAAAAGTTTAAAAAAAAAGTTTACTAGAAACAATCATGCTTAGGTTACCACACTTCTGGCCAAAGCCCTCTAATCCCCGATAGGCCAGGTCAGTATCCTGAACTCTAGGTAAGGTCATGCTCTCATTTTGGCCTTTACTGTCCAACAGAATCCCCAAACCTGCCTCATCTTTTCCCACAATACCCTGATCCACTCCTGTCAGAACCCTTATCAGTAACTGCCAGCATTCTGAACATGCATGGGACTGAACTAGGACCTCTGAATGTAGATGACAGTTCAATAGCATGGGTACTTTGTTGGACCTCTGACAGTGAGAACATAATTTATTTTTAGTTCATAAACTGGCTTCTTAGAGCCCATTCCATACAGAAAAACACCTTGCTCAGGCTTGATATTCGGGATAGAGGCTTATTCCTAGCTCAATTAGATAAGTAGACTGCATTTCCTCACTCTTGGAGTCTTACTCTCTTTGAGGAATGGATGAGGTGATAAGATGTGGGGGAAGCTGTGGAATGACCAGGAATAGAGGAAGAGAGTGAACAGTCATGAATATGTACAAGAAAATTAAATAAAAAATAAATGTTAACAAATAAGAAAAAATAGATAAATCAGTCAAAGAACAAAAATTAAAATCTGAAAATGTCCTGACATAAATTATTCATGATTTCCTGGACATTATGAAAAGACCAAACCTAACAATAATAGAAATAGAAGAAGTACATTTCCAGCTCCAAATGACAGGAAGTATTTTTAACAAAATGTGAGAAGAAAATTTTTTTTCTACTCTAAGAAAAACATGCCTATAAAGGTACAGGAAGCTTACAAAACACCAAATAGATTTGACCAGAAAAGAGAAACGATGTTGTACATAATAATCCAAATACTAAGACCCCCATAACAAATTCAAAGTATACTAGTTGCCCCTGAAAACTATTGCACAAGGACAAATTTGTAAGTATCTGATTTTTGAACCAAGGTCACAGGCAAAAGCAACATTGGAGTCAGTCTTGTTAAACTCTGGCGAATAACTTAAAAAATTATTCCCTATACAATTTCCTCAGTAGCTTGTTTCACTAAGCATAGTACCTTGCTTTGTTTTACAGCCTGCATACTAGGAGCGTTACAGCCATATATTGCCATGGTTACTAACTATCCTCACATGTAACTTTTTATTCCATTTAATGGATATATAAAAGGAAATGCAGAACAAAGAGAAAGGGAATTTAGAACTTGAGAGAAATAAAGAGAATGGTCATCAGAATATGTATGTCTTATTCTCTCAGTTAAATAAGAATTATGCCTTACTCTGTGGTTATGTTTTCATTACCCTGGAGCAGTCTTGGCAGCTGGGCTCTCTGGCACCATTAGGTATTTTGGAGGTTAGGGAGAAAATTATTGCCAGGGATACTCCAAAGGATCTTCAAGGATAACCCCAACTAATTCTAGAAATAGAGAAGAGGGTTATTAAACTTGCAATCTATTGTACTCAGATTGGTGACTATCTTAATTGTCATCAGAGAATTTTCATCAAATAACTGATGAAAACAGATTCAGAGAGCCATCACCAAGAGTTGGGTCAATCTCCAGGGGTCCTTCTAAGGAAAGAGAGGGAAGATTGTCCAATCCAGAAGGTAAAGTTCATGTTGGGGTAACCCATAAAGACAGCTGACTTGAGCTCCTAGGATCTCATAGACACAGGAAAACAGTTAAGAAACCTTATAGGACCAACCTGCATTTGTGGGACAGTTGTGTAGCTTGGTCTCATTGTAAGATTCCTAGCAGTCACATCAGGACCTGTCCCTGATGGTTATCTGGCTTTTGGGAAGCTGTTCTTAATGCCAAACTACATTTTTAAGCTTGAAATATTGAGAATAGCTATGCCTAAAATCAATGTTTCACACTTTGTTTGAGCCCATAACTGGTCTGTTTCTTAATAGAGACAGAGAAGGAGAAAATGAAAATGGAATAGATGAGACGCAAGTGGTAGGTTTTTGGAGAATGAAACTTGAGGAGAAAATGTGGCCAGTAAGTAAAATAAATTTTCAAAATGTAATTAAATGAATTTAAAAAGAACATAGCTGGGGATGTAGCAGGGGGGACAACTGCGTCCCTTTGTCTTGGGCACACACCTCAGAGGAAAGAAACTTAGCTTTGGTGGGGAACACAGTCTGCACAGACCACAGCTGGTTTAATTGCAGCAAGGAAGCAAAAGAGTTCCTAAAAGCACAGCTGAGAGGTCAGAGGTCAGGAGACTTCCACCTCTGAATCTGGGCCCTGAGATGGCTTCTCAGCTTTGGTGAGGAGCACAGCCCACCAAGTACACAACTGGTGTAATAGCAGTGAGAAAAAAGCCAAGTCCCTGGGCACACAGCTGAGAGGTGAGAGGTCAAGATGTTATGACTGGCATAATACTGCGAACTCACAAGAACAGACGACCCTCTGAGGACATAGCTAATTAATAGTCCTCAGACCAAAAACTCAATAAGAGCAGACCAAGAGTGAATTGGAGAAACAATGGGCAGACATGGTTGCAAGAATACATACAGCATTACATAGGTCAGCAAGACACCAACAGAAGAAACAAGCAGTTCTATAGCTTCATTACTTGAACATAACAAAGAAGAGGGAACAGAAGGAAATGACCTTGAAAACAACATTATGAAACTGACAGGAGCCTCAAAAGAGGATATAAAAAACTCCCTTAAAGAAATAGAAAGAAATACAAATAGAAAATTAGAAGAGATGAACAAAGCCTTGAAAGAAAATAAAGAAAATGAAGAAACAGAAAACAAACAAGTGAAAGAAATTTGCCAAGAATTAAAAACTGAAATAGAAGCAATAAAAAAGGCACAAAGAGAGACAAAATTAGAAATAGAAAACCTGAAAAAATGTCCTGAAACTACAGATTCAAGCATAACCAAGAGAATCCAAGAGATGGAAGAGAGAATCTCTGGAGTGGAAGACTCAATAGTGGTAATACATACATCAGTTAAAGAAAACATGAAAACCAAAAAAGTCATAATACAAAAAGTCCAGGAAATTTCAGACACCATGAAATGACCAAACCTGAGAAAAATTGGAATAGAAGAAGGAGAATACCAACTCAAAGTCACAGAAAATATATTCAACAAAATCATAGAAGAAAACTTCCCCAACCTAAAGAAGAAAATGCCTATAAAAATACAGGAAGCCTACAGAACACCAAATATACTAGACCAACAAAAAAAGGCTGCTTGCCATATAATAATTAAGCCTCTAAACCTACAGTACAAAGCAAAAATACAAAGAACTGCAAAGGAAAAAGGTTAAATCACCTATAAAGGCAGACATATCAGATAAATATTCAACTATTTAATGGAAACAATGAAAGCAAGAAGGTCCTGGTAAGATATTATAAGACACTAAAAGTGCATAGATGCCAACCTAGAATATTGTACCCAGCAAATGTCATCCATCATATAAACAAATTGAAGAAAAAAACCACATCATCATTTATTTAGATGCTGAAAAATCCTTCAACATAATTCAACATGCCTTCATGATGAAAGTCCTGGAGAGAGCAAGAATACAAAGAAAATATCTAAATATAATAATGACAATTTAAAAAAGGCTAATGGCCAACATCAAGCAAAATGGAGAAAAAAATATCAAAGCAATACCACTAAAGCCAGGAACTAGACAAGACTCTCCTCTCTCCCCTTATCTATTCAACATAATTCTTGAAGTTTTAGCTAAAGCAATAAGAAAATGAAAGGAATTTAAGGGGATACACAATTCAAAGAAAGAGGTCAAAATATCTCTATTTGCAGATGATATGATTGTATACATAAGAGACACACAAAATTCTACCAGGGAACTTCTACTGCTCATAAACACTTCAGCAATGTAGCAGATACAAGATTAACTCAAAGAAATCATTAGCCCTCCTATACACTAAAGATAAAAGACTAAAAAAGAAATAAGGGAAACATCAACATTTATAATAGCTGCAAATAGCATTAAATACCTTGGTATAACTATAACCAAAGAACTGTCAGATATGTTTGACAAAAATTTTAAAACCCAAAAGAAAGAAATTGAAGAGGATATAAGAAAATGGAAAGATCTCCCATGTTTCTGTGTAGATAGGATTAACATAGTGAAAATGGCAATCTTACCTAAAGCAATGTACAGATTCAATGCAATTCCCATCAAAATCCCAACACAATTTTTACAGACCTTGAATGAACAATATTCAATTTCATTTGGAATAACAGGAAAGCCAGGATTGCCAAAACAAATTTGCTCAATGAAAGAACCTCCAGAGGCATCACCATCACCAGCTTCAAATTATACTATAGAGCCACAGTAATAAAAACAGCATGGTACTGGCATAAAAAGAGACTTATGAATAAATGGAATCAGATTGAAGACACAGACGTTAACCCACACACGTATAAACACTTGATTTTTGACAGACAGGACAAATATATTCAATGCAAGAAACATAATATCTTCAACAAATGGTGTTGGCATAACTGAATGGTAGTGTGTAAAAATAAAAATAGATCAAACCTATCACTTTGCACAATACATAAATTCAAGTATTTGGATCAAAGACGTCAACATAAACCCAGCTACTCTAAACTTGATAGAAATGAAAGTGGGAAATACCCTCCAATTCATTGGCACTGGTGACCACTTTTTAAATATAATACCAGTGCACAGACACTAAGAACAACAATCAATATGCGGGACCTCTTGAAACTGAGAAGCTTCTGAAAGGCTAAGGATACAGTCAATAAGACAAAATACAGCCTACAGAATGGAAAAAGATTTTTACCAACCCTACAAGTGACAGAAGATTGATCTCTAAAGTATATAGAGAACTCAAGAAAATAGAGCACAAAGCCTTAAAAGTCCAATTTAAAAATGGGGTTCAGAACTAAAAAGGTACATCTCAGCAGAATTAAAAATGGCTAAATGGCACATGAAAAAATGCTCAACATCTTTAGCCATCAGAGAAATGAAAATAAAAACAACTTTGAGATACTTCCTTACACCTGTCAGAATGGCTAATATTAAAAACACAGATGACAGCCTATCCTGGAGAGGTTGTGCAGCAAGGGGAACACTCCTCCACTGTTGGTGGGAGTGTAAACTTGTTCAGTCCCTTTGGAATGCAGTATGGCGCTTTCTCAGAAAACTGGGAATCAATTTCCCCAAGGATCCAGTAATACCACTACTGGGCATATACCCTACAGATGCACATTCACACCCCAAAAGCATTAGCTAAACTATGTTTACAATAGCATTATTGGTAATAGCAAGAACCTGGAAACAACCTAGATGCCCCTCAACTGACGAATGGATTAACAAGCTGTGTTCCATCTACACAATGGAGTACTAATCAGCAGTAAGAAAAAATGATACTCTAAAGTTGCAGGCAAATGGATGCATATGAAGAATATCCTCTTGAGTGATGTATCACAATCCCGGAAAGATAAGCAGAAGATGTACTCACACATTAGTGGACTTTAAAATATATATATAAAAAGAGAGATATGTCATTGTACAGAAGCACTCAAGATTAGAACATAGCTAAATGGCACAATACCTGACTTCTTCATTGATAGCTTCTGGTAGAAAGGTGGGTAAGGAAAGACCTGTTTTTTTTAAGAGTCTGGCCACAGCGATTTTAGTTATGCTCCAGTAAGTAAATGGGCAGCATAAATGGGCGGTTTTGTAAATGGGAAGATTAAAAGAGTGGGCATGATACTGACAGGTCTGATATCTGAGTTTGATGTGGTGCATGATGTAAAATCAACAGCAAATATATATATATATATATATATATATATATATAATTAAACAAAAGGAAAAAGAATTACTATGGCTTACATCAGAGTTTTGCTGGCTTTATAACTTTTAAAGGATTTATTTTTTAAGTTATATGGAATAATATGATATTTATTTGTCTTAGTTTTTTAAAGTATAGTAGAATTCTGTAGTAAGTCGAAATTTTATTTTGTTTGCTTTTGTTATTGCTTCATTTTTATTTTTAGTATGGAATATTTTATTAGCGTTTCAAGTATTTCAAAGTTACAAAGTATGCATTTCTTAAAATCGATCATTGCATCTAGGTTAAACTTTGCTATCTAAAATCTAACCATTTTTTTCAGAATCTTCAATTTATCAAAACGTATTTTTAATGTATGTCTTTATGATATTCTGGAATTTCATTCATATATGCTGTAATGTTTGCCTTCCAATTTCTAGTTTTATTGTAGTAGGTCTTTCCCTTTTTTGTTTAATTTTGTTAAGAATTTGCCATTTGTGTTTAATCCTAAAAAATTAAATAAATAAACAAAGGTCCATATTAATTTCTTTAGTGACTGCTCCAATTTATATTATTTTCAACAATGAATAATCATTTTCCTTTCTCCATATCCACCCAAGCATTTATTGACACCTAAAATTTTAAAGTAAGCCACTTTGATTGCGGTAAGATAAGATCTCAGAATAATTTAAATTCTTATTTTAATCATTGGTAACACTTTGAACATTTTGAAATTTTCATTAACCATTAGTATTTCTTCTTTTGAGAGCCCTCTGTATAAATCAATAATTTAACTTTTGACTCGGGTGTGTTCATGAGTGTAGGATCAAAAAAAAATAACTGTCTAGCACATCTGAATTGAAAATCTGTTCTAGGTTCTATATTTTCTGAGCAGTGTTTGAGATTACACTCAATTATAAATTTATTTTATAAAAGAAAATAATAACTCATTTCAAAGGATAATTAAAATTTTTGTTGTCAGCTGTCTAGGAAATCACACTGTTCTGTCATGTCTAGTTTTTGTAATATTTTGTATTTTTTTTTCAAAACTTTATTTATTTATTTGCCTTGGTGTTTGCCTGGAACTGGAACTACAGACAGTTGTTAGCTGCCATGTGGGTGCTGGGAATCGAACCCGGGTCCTCTGGAAGAGCAGACGGTGCTCTTAACCGCTGAACCATCTCTCCAGCCCCCTATTTTGTATTTTTTGTGTAGACTTTTACTAATACAAATCAAAAACTTCCAATTTGAGTAATAATATAGCTATGAGAACATTATTTATTTAGTAACCCTTATCTGTAATTAATGAGTTTTACTGTATCACTTATAGTTGTAAATAATTTATACTTGGAGTAGATTGATATTCTTCATTATGAAATAATAAGCTGTCTTTTAAAATAAATCTTGATATAATTTATATTGAACACAAGATTAAATGCAATTATTTTGCAACTGAAATGGCCAGAAAAATTTCTGCAAATTCGTATCACATTTGAATTCATAACAAATAATGAAACATATAACACTAAGGTTTTAACAATGTTATCTATTGTTAAAATTTACTAGAAATACTTTTATGAGATAAATTTTGTGATAAATTTTCTTCATGCAATATGATATTAATCACATTACCACTGTACCTTACCCATATATACAAATAATACAATTACTTAAACTGCCTTATATTTCTCCATTTGTTTAGCCCCTTCCATATATCTCCTTTTCTCAGACTATAAACCGGGGAGTTCTGCTTAGTAATCACAGGTTATAAGACGGTGAGGCTATTTTTTAATACAATGAGTAGAAAGAACTTGGGTGCAAATATATAAAGAACATAGGTTACTCAATAATTGCAACTTAAGTCAACTGGCAGGCATAAGCAGAGAGATGTTTTAAACTCTCCTTTGCAGATCAAAACTTCAAGACTTTTGAGATAATGTAACAATAAGAGACAGTAATTCCATAAAAATGCTTTACTCTATAAACCCCAAATTTTGTATATAGCTAATTCTTAGGCCTGTATATTTGAGCAAGAAAGTAGCTGAATATGAGGGATATCTTTGAAAAAAAGTAATCTCATAAGATCCTCAGGAGCATAATTTAAGGGACATTATAGTATGTATTACATTATCTAACATTCCTACTAGGTAAATAGCTGGCAGGAGTTGTTTGGTAGCTCTAGTAGATATATTTACTACAAACAGCAAGGAATTATTCATGACTTCAAGAAAAGTCATCATTGCCAGCAGAATTTATTCAGAAGTTACCTATAGATACAGTAAGGCAGAGCCAATAAAAGAAATAGATTTAGGCTTGGCCAGTAAAGTCCACCTGCATCATTGGCTTGGTTGCAGTAGAGTGACAGAAGCCCACAAAAAGAGAGATTACTAAAAAGTACATTGGTATGTAAGACTTGGATCCATCCTTATGAATATTCTTATGCACATACATTTAAACGCCATGTTTAGCTTGAAAACACAAATCATATAGCAATTGGCAATGTATGAATGACCACTTTTGTCCTTTGAACAAGAGATTTTATAAAATTTGCAAAAATAAAATACCAAATATAAGTTAACTTGAATTTTTAGCTTATATTACATCCCATCAGTGGACAAAATAAAGGGAGAGTATAAGAAACAAGTATTCCAAATTTGCAATGTTCTTTTTTATTTTCTGAATGATTGTTTCCATGATTATAATAAAATAAATTATTTTTGTGTGTTTTATTTTCTTGTGTATAGTATATGGTAATATGGTTATAGGTAGTTGAAAGCAGATACAGCAATGTAAACCATTACAAAAGATTAGGATTTTTCTCAGCATCATTGGCATTTATATTTTCAAATTTTACTTAGTACAGAATAAATAATATATATTTTGAACTAAAAATAAGGCTAAAATTACTGTATGTATTTCTATATGAATATAAATTTAAGAAAAATTCTTAATAAAGACAAGCCACAAGTATTGAAATATCTATAAATACTGTAATTTTATGACATCTTACCCCAAAGAATAATTCTGGGTCATGTAAATGCTGATGGTGGTAAAAAAAATTATTTACTCAATTTACCACTTACATGCTATTTAAACTGAGTAGTGAAAGTGTGTTTTAGGCTTATATCATGCTGCCCTCACCACATTCAATAAAATCCTTAAGGATATAGAACACATTATACATTTTAAACACTTGTGCACAATCATATGTTTTGCTTTGCAACTTGCTATATGAAAATAATGATACAATTAATCATAAAAGCCTTGTTTAATAATAATTTAATGTATAACCTGGTTAACCTTAAAATAATATGTCAAGCAATAAAAAGTATTGATGCATAAGTTTAAAATTAGATGAATTCTGGGCAGTAAAGTTGACAAGATTTAATGGTCACTATTAAGTATATAACTTTGACATACACACAAAATAGAAGATCTAACAAAAAATATAGACCAAAATGTCTCTGAGAATAAATACAAAATATATGAATGAAGTAATAGAAAGCTAAATTCAAGAATGTATCAAAGTTATTATCCATCATGAACAAGTAGGATCCATGCCAGAGATGAAAGGATAGTTCAATATATTTAAAGCAATAAATACAACCCACCATTTAAATACACTAAAGGAGAGAAAATACATGAATATAGCATTAGATGCAGAAAATGCCTTTCATAAAACTCAGTCATCTGCTTATGACAAATTTTCTGAAGAATTTTAGGAACAGAAGGCTCACACATCATATAATAAAAGCAATTAAAAGCAAGGTCACCACCAATATTAAATGAAATGGAATAAATATCAAAGAATTTTCACAAAATTACAAATATGACAAGGATATCCACTTATACAATTACTGTTCAGCACAATTTTTGAAATATTAGCAAGAGAAAATAGAATGAGACAGGAAGATAAAGAGTAACTAAATAGAAAAGATGTCAAAGTATGTTTATTAGCAAATTATATGGTTTTATAAACAAAAACATTATAGACTTCACCAAAAAACGCAATAGCAGAATATCTCTTAGCAAAGTAGCAAAATAAAATATTAATATACTAAAATCAGTAACCTCTTTTTGTGCCATAAACAGACATATGGAAAAAAAGAATCATAGAATCAAAAAAATTCACAATAATCTTACACACACACACATACAATAATTTGACAACAATAACAGCAACAAAAAACCTACTTAGAATAAAATGTAACCAAGGAAGTGAAAATTTTTTCAGGGAACACTTTAAAAATATAGTGAATAAAGGTTTCTGTTGGACAGCCTTTCTGTATGCTGGGAATATGTGTTGCTATCATTGGTTAATTAAAAAAAAAAGAAAGAAAGAAAGCTGCTATGACCTATGGTAATGCAAAATACAGTCAGGCAGGAAATCCAAGTGTTTATTTGGAACCAATCGGTTGTGAGACACAAAAAAATTACTGGCTACAGAATTTGAAAAAGAACCTCTTTTATTCTTAAATAAGTAGGATTAATATTTGATAAATGGCAATGCTACCAAAAGAAATCTCACTTCAAATAAATTTTCATTAAAATTGCAATGAGTGAAAACCTAGATGCCATAACTACAGAGTATACCTTATCTCATAAAACCAAAAACAAACAAACAAAAATTCATCAGTACATGCTTTTAATCTGAGCACCCAGGAGACAGAAGCAAGTGGATCTATGTGAGTTTAAGGTCATCCTAGTCTACAGAGTGAGTTCTAGTACAGCCAAGGCTACACAAGACAGTGAAACTTTATCCAGAACAAAACAAAGCAAAATAAAAATAAAACAACAAATAGTTACAATGAGATAATTCACAAAAATGAATAAATAAGTTGAATCAATCATGAAAACCCAAGAGAGAAAACCTAATTTTTTTCTTGAGTTTTCTATTTTTCTTTAATAATTGGGGGTCGGGCAGACTACCACACCTAGGCATCCGCAAAGTAGGCGGGTCACCTTAGAGAGTAACCTTTACCTGCTCAAAAATTCTTCTCACATTAGCAATGAGGACTTGGGCGTCACCCCGAATCGTTATTTTCTAACCTAATTTAAAAAGAGGAATTATTAAAAAAAATAAAAGCCAATATAGTGATCTCAGATTTTTAAAAAACATAGTAATAAAAACATTTTGTTACTGGCATAAAAACAGATGCACTGCTAAGTAATCTTTTTACAGTCAAACCAGAAGGTTTTTTTTTTTTTTTTTTTTTTTCTGGGTGTGTGTGTGTTATTTTGTTTCTTTTGTGTGTGTATGTTTTAAATCACATTATTCACCCATTATTTTTCAATGAAATAAGAATGCTTTTGCTTAAAGTGCACTAATGAGTGTGTTAATCCTTTTGGATTTGTGAGACCTTGCTCAGGAGGATATTCTCCAAATCCATCCATTTGCCTGCAAATTTTAGGAGTACATTTTTTCTTATTGCTGAGTGGTATTCCATTGTGTAGATGTACCACAGTTTGTTAATCCATTCCTCAGTTGAGGGGCATCTAGGTGGTTTCCAGGTTCTTGCTATTACAAATAATACTGCTTTGAACATAGCTGAGCTAATGCTTTTGGGGTATGAATGTGTGTCTTTTGAGTATATGTCCAATATTGGTATATCCTTAATGCTGTATCTTCTTTAAAAAATTTCAGTACAATGTGTCTTTTATATAGTAATACATGTTGATAAATAAATAGATAAAAAGATGCATTAAACAGTACTATAAAAATAAAAACTCAGCTTCTGAGCCACCTCTCCATTTGATATGGATATAGCCCTCTGGGGCCCAGAGAGTGGGATATGGTGATTGAATTCCTTAGACCCATATATTTAAATGCTTAGTCTTCAGAGAGTGGCACTATTTGAGAAGGATTAGGAGGTGTGGCCTTGTTGCAGGAAGTATGTCACTAGGGGTGGGCATAAGTGCTCTGGTATTGCTCTCTTGGCCTGTGAATTAGATGTAACTCTCAGCTACTGTTCTGATTCCATAAGTGCTGCCATGTTCCCACCATGCCCTGTCATGATGTTGTTGTACTAAACCTCTGAAATTATAAGCAAGCTCATAATTAAATACCTTCTAAGAAAAAAACAAATTAATTAAAAACTCAATTAGAAGCCTACACTATTATTTATTTGCCTGCATGATATTTGACAAAGAGATGATGGCAATGTACATTGTAGAAAACAAAAGACACTAGCTCTAAATAGTGCTGGTTAAAGTGTTGAGAAAAAACTAGAACCTTAGCTATCATTCCATATAAAACTCAACTTCAAGTATAACAAAAAGTTTAAAAGTAGTCCTGATAACCTAAATCAGACAGAAGACAAAGTAGCAAATACAATTCCATTCACAGACATAGAAAAGGACTTTCTATACCAGACAGGAGAGCATGTGTATTAAAAAAAAAAAAAAAAAAAAAAAAAGATGATCAAGTTTCCACAGGAAACTAAAAATTTTCTGTTAAGGAAAAAATGCTGTCATTACAGTGGATACAAAATAGCCTAATAGAACGGGTAAAAAATATTGTATTGATCAATTATGCCATATGATAGATAATTACTAGAACATCTAAAGAACTAAAAAACTTAATGTCAAGGAAAGAAACACTAATTTTTTAAAAATAAAACATGGAAATAAACACAATTCTCAGACAAAATTTTTTTAAACAATTTATTGATTTTTGGAAATTTCACAAAATGGACCATGATTTTGCTTATCTTCCAGTTCTTCTAGGTCTGCCCCTACTCCTGAAGTATGCCTGAGAAATATATCTTTCTCTATTGCTCAACATTCTTAAACTTTAAACTAATGCAAATCAAATTTACTTTGAGATTTTTGTCTAGCTCAGTCAAAATAAGAAGGTTAAGCAAATGTGATAAAAAATTTTATTACAAGTATAATGAATGGGGCAAACTGCTGGTGGAAGGGGAAACTTGTCCAGTTAATATAAAAACAATAGTGGAGGTTTCTTATAGAAAGGAAAATAACAAAATGTATAAATGTTTAACATCATCAGTTTACTTTTATAAAAATATCAGGAAAAATACAGTGTGAAAATGTTGATTTTGTCACTTATTTGTAAATTATAAGCATATTCAGTAATTAACAAAAATACTATTTATAGATGATTTTTGAAAGTTTGAAATAAATAAGTTATTAGAAACTTAGAATCAACTATTTATATACAAGGAAATAAAGAATGAAAATAAAAGAATTCCTTTTCTATAACAGTAGAATTCTTTCATTCTCAAAATAACTAAACTAAGGAATGGAGTCAGTTTTGGTTTGACTATGAAAGAACTCTAGCACACTGTTCTGGATAAATGTTGCTTGAAATGATGTAGAAAATTTAGTTCAATAGACTCAAATATATTTGCTCAGCTATGATATCTGCTCCTTTATAAGCCTATGTTTTGAAAACCATAGCCGTATATTTTTGTGATGTTGTTTCTTACATGTGAATGCAAACATGAATTAGCATATCTACTCTTTGATCGTACAAGTTTCTTGTTAATGCTTGAGTTCAAAAGCCCATTTAGATGTCAAAAATAAAACAGAAAAACCTTTCATTTTTCATTTTCAAGTAAATTACCTTTCAAATCCCTGGATTTGAATTTGCTAGATAAAAAAAAGAATGGAGTAAGAATAATTAAATGCTAAATTGTCTTGTAACTTTCAAAATCATGCTCTTATATGTTCATCAAAAATGACTGAACTACACCAACTTTCAGCAATATAATGTAAATATATATATATATATATATATATATTATGGATTAAATTCCCAGGAATAAAATCATACCTTACACTGAGCATTATTTAAAGCATGCTTAATAAATTAAAAACCTGGGTGATTTTGGAGAAGTTGGAATATTGCATGTCCAGAGGCTAAGTACAAATTATCTTGTGCTGTCATTAGCTGTTATTTGCTGTAGTCTTTGCTAGTTAGGTTTGTGTTGTTGCTGTTTGTTTGTTGTTGTAGTTCTTGCTAACTTGATATAAACTTGAGTTATCTAAAAATAGTGCCCCTCAACTAAGAAAAGATCTGCATCATATCAACACGTCTATTTCATTTTCTTCATTAATGACTGATGAAGTGAGAGGAAGAAGTTCAGTAAGAACAGTGTTTCTCCTGGCAGGTTGTCCTGAATTGTATAAGAAAGCAAGATAACGTGTGTTTGTTAATTAAGCCATTTATCATATAAAATAAATGCATGGTTAGGATACCTGTAAAAATTTGTAAATCATTTTGATAGAAAAATCAATATCAGCAATTTTCATATACTTAAGACATAAACATTTGTTCTATTTTTATAATTGTTTAAAAAATACTGAAGCAAAAAGGAAAAATTACTCTAAGATAACTAATGGGATAGTGCTAAAGACTTAAGTTAGGAGAGTCTATATTTTTAATTTTTATCAGATAAAAATCAATTTTGCATCATATAATTTTATAAGTAGTTAAATTGTTAAAAATTAATACCTGTCATATGTCAAACTCACACAGTCTAAATAGAATCAACATGAAAATATGGTCAGCTCTGAAAGCATAAATACAAATAGTGTGTGTGTGTGTGTGTGTGTGTGTATAATAAAAATTAAAAAATAATGAGGTTACATACAAATTTGAAATAGAACAAGGTGGGTGTATAGCAGGGTTTGGAGGGAGAAAACAGAGAGGTACTACTACAAATTATACTTCAATCAAAAATAAAAACTTACAAAAGAAAAGTTATTAATACACTTACACTTTTTAATCTTTTCAGTTTTTTGTCTAAAGAAACAAAAATTAGTTTTCAAAGGCAAGAATTTTAAAATCCACTTTTAATCAATGCTGGTCACTTTCTGTCTTCCATTAATTTAGTGTTCAAAAATTTAGAAATGTAGATTAATATTCAAGTAAAACGTAATAATAATTTAGGACAAAATAAGCATTTGAATTAGCATTAAGTGCTTTTTCTATTATTTAATCTGTACTTCTGTTTCTCAGAAGGAAAGTGTTTTAATTGTTCCATGTTAAAATCAAAAGAAAGTAGTTCAATCAAACTCAGCTAGTGCTTTCATTATGACCATCTAAAAGAAGACATGCAACCACAATTTCTGAGTGTTGAAATTTTTAGAGATTATTTTTGACACATTAAAAAAATCTTTATGGCTTCTTATGCCACAGTCTCTCAATAATCGTCATTTTAGTACCATAGTAAATTAAAGGCAGACTTAACAGAGTGCACAAGATTTTCTAATAGATTTATTAAAAAAACCCACTAATTTTGAAAGTTTTTTTTTTTTTTTAAAAATTCTTCTTTTAGACACAAAATTTCTGGCTCTCAATTCTGTGCTCTTTAAGTCACCATTTAGTAAACTTTCAGTCCTGAGTTTGTGTCATTTGTAATTAAATCTCTATCATCGAAGTTTTTTTAAATTTTATTTTACAATAAAAATATAGCTTTCAGATAAGGGTGAATTAATTTGTGTGCATTATATTTAAAAGTGAAAATAAAATAAGTATAACTTTATGAGTAGTTTGTTTATTCCACATAAATTATTATTTATAGCTTTTAAGTTTTAATTCTGTACCAATTTTACTTTTAAGAGCAGGGCTTCTTGGAAGCAAATTCTATTTACCAATCTGTGTTAAATACTTGATCTAGGTAGAAGGTGAATTATTTTTCTTGTAAAAGAAAATAGTAAATTCTTTCATGTAATTTTTGACTTATTTGCCATATAGTTTTTTTGTAAAAATATGTATCATTGCTGATAATGTGGAAAATAGACATAATCTATTCATAAATATATGATGTCCATTGCTATGTACAGTCTATTAGCTTTTAATTTAAATAATCATCACTGAAGCACATATACTATTGAGCCAAAATCTTTCTAAAATATGGTAGCATAATATAAGGTGTTTCTCTGTTTAATCAAGAATTATTAATCATAATTACTTAAAGATTCACATCTATTAATTACACCAAAAATCAGTAGTGCACAAATTTTAAGGAAAATTTTGGGTTAATTAAAGTGGTGGTGTTCCATATTGAATTTTTTATTTTGCCTTTCTTTTCCATGATTTTGAGAAATTGTGCTATTAAAATATTTATATTTAGAGTTAACAGTTGCATGCTCACAAAACTTACACCATCAATAATTTTCACTTTGAAATTTTGTAAATTGTGTAAAAATTTTCACATTTTTACAATAATACACAGTAATTGGATTCAGCAGTAAATCCAAACACAGCTCAGAGGCATTGATTTTCAAAACAGTTCTGTCAAAATTATGCAGAAAAAAAGCAATGATTTGATAAGGTGTAATATGGGATGGTTTAAAATATGCTTATTTAGAAAAAGCCACTCAGTTGTACCCAGTTTACTTCCTTCATCATTCTTGGGCAATAGTACTCTTCTTGATTAAGATGAACAGTTGTCCGTATGTTGTAGATCATGATTTTCTGTCACTTTTTAAAATTTAATAGGTGAGTCAATGAGGTTGCCATAAAAATCACAAACATATTTCATCTTAAATAGCAGAGGTTTTTATTGTTTTGAATGTGTGTGTGCATGCTTAATGTAAGTCTTGGATTGTAGCACAAAGTATTTCAAGTAGAATTAAAAATATAATTAATTGCATTGAAATCATTTAATTTCTCAAGATATTTTCTTAATTGACTTATTTAATTGAAGTATTTGACATAAGAAATGAGCTTCATTATATTTTCTTTATTTTTCATATTTTGTAACTGTTTTTATAATTACATAGAATGAATAATAGTTGTATAAAACAAAAAGCTAAATAAAATGAGCAATTTTGCTATTACTTGATATTATAACAGAGAGGTTTGATAAGTATCTTCAGTTGGTCTGGAACTTGCAATAGAGAAAAGATTAGCCTTTAAAAATATGGCAGTACTCCTGTCTATAGGTCTTCTTTATGCTAGAATTATAGGCATTTACCGCCAAACTCAGCTTTAAGGACATTGTATATAAAATGGTCTGTTTACTGAGTTTTACCACATTGGACTTCCTGATAATTAAACTAAAAAAACCAAAACATTTAAAGTTAAATATGCAAATTTTATGTCCCCATTTCTAATATCTAATTTTTAACAGAGTAAGAAAAGAATAATATAATTTTATGAAATTTTATCATTAAATTACTTATAACATTATAAATTGAATTTTGGAGTTGTTGATAAGTATATAAGAAAAAAACCTCCACAACTGTTTTTTTGTGTTTCCTTTTGGTTACAGGTTGGATGCAGTTTCTTTTATGACACATCTTTCTTTCTTTCTTTCTTTCTTTCTTTCTTTCTTTCTTTCTTTCTTTATTCATTTATTTATTCATTCATTCAATCTTTTGATTTGGCAGGTGTTTGGAGCTTTTTTTTTTTTTTTTTTAGAAAGATCTTAGTGTTAGCTTTATACAGAGGGAAAGAGGATCTGGAAGGATTTGCAGGAGGGTACAGCAAAAGTTCTAATTAATAAAACCTCAGAGCCAGATATTGTGGTGAATGCTGAAAAATCAGAGATATGCAGAAACTAGCCACAGCCACACTCTCACCCTACTAACTCCTCAGCCAACAGGACTGAGCTCTTGTCTCAATCTGCCTTATATTCCTTTCTCAACCCAGCTAAATTATTTTATATCTCAACATACCTAGTTCTAAGATTAAAGGTATGTGTGCCTCTCAAGTACTGGGAGCAAAGGCATGAGATCCCAAGTGTGGTATTAAAGGTGTGTGCCATAACTGCAGGCTTCTATAGCTAACTAGTGGCTAGCTTTGCCTCTGATCTTCAGAAAAGCTTTATTTGTTAGGAGAATAATATGATTGAATTATATTTACATTAAAAATGATTCAAATAATAAAAATGTAAAATAGGAGTCATATAATATTTATTTAGTTATGTGTAGCTCTTAACATGTATGTTTTCATATATTTGGCAGCAGAAAATCTTAATTGTCTTGCATTAGGTTAAGTCAGGTTAACCATTAAGAAAAAAATAAATTTAACCCTCAAGATAAAATATGATAAAAGTTATATATATATGAAAATGTTTAATAAAAATTTCATTATCTGAATCCAAAACTCAGAAATAAATTATGGATGTAGTTCATATACTACAAATGAATAAAATATTGGTAAATAAGCAATGTTATAATATTGAATGTAATATGTATAAATATGCATTCATTTTCTTATTTTTTAATGTACACTTTTCACAGTATATTAGCAGAAAAAACATTATTTATATTTGTATGAATACAGTCTAAGTGACAAGTCACATGTTTCTTAAGAGGAGTCTTTATAAATGAGCAAGTTCTCTAATATGATATGTATTCAATTCCTCAGGAAAAATAAATAAGATTATCTCACAAATATTATTGTCACTTGCTGTCAAGTGATAATGTACAAGGGATTGGTTTATTTTTGAAATGAGGGGAATTACTTTTCTAGAGATGGAAAAGAAATCAGATATTACAGATTTGATAAAATTGCCTCAGTAAATTCCTAAACTCAGTTTTCTGATTTAAAAATTATATTCTTTCAAAAATGTTTAATGATTTCTCTTAAAAATCCATATAGATCTCATCCCAGTACAATTGAATACTTTGCATTATCAAGGAAATATGGATATTTCTTTTGTTGTTTCATTTGTCAATTAATATACCCAGAAAAATTAAAATATAATAATAAATGTTAATAAAATAATATAAATAATAAATATAAATAAAATGAATATATTTATAGTAACAAAATAGTATATTTTATTAATATAAATAAATAAAAATAAATAATAATTCCATTGTTTAAAGATATTTATTAATTACTGCCTTAATTCATATATGCTAGCTATGTAACAAATGTTATGTCCATTTAAAAATCAACTGTCACTTATATCTGAAATGATTTTAAGGAAAATGAGTATAGAGACTAGAGTTTAATATACTAGAAAATAAGTGATTGACTTAATGGACTAAGGCTGTTATGGTGTTAATCACATATGTATAGATGTCTCCAAGGCCAGGAGGGCTGAGTGTGATATTTTCATCATGTAAGAGGTTGGCATATGCATCTGAGAAGGGAAACATGGATAGAACAGAAAAGAGTCAAGAGGAAGTACAGCCCTCAGGATCTGGTCAAACTTTAAATAGAGGAAAAAATCTAGGAAGAATTATTGACTCTTTCATGCCTTATTTAAATATAAGTAAATATGTGTCTGAATCAGGTACCAGGATATTGTCAATATCTTGTATTTTAAGTAACATGATGCTTTAGAAGTATACTGCAGATTTTAAGAGACTGTACAAAGAATGCATAATCCTGCTGGGAAAGCACATTACCCCTGTGCCAACCAAATCCTGAAAAAATCAAGGGCATGGAAGGGGGATGGGGAGGAATACCACAGTCTGCCTCTAGAAATATATTTTTATACAAATAACAGATAAGATGTTCCAAATTTCTGACTATCTCATTTTGTTGTTAATTATTTAGTACTGGGAAGGGCCATATTAATACATGTATATAATCCACTTAAGAGGATCTTCTCCATCCCCTTGCTTCCTTTTAGTTGCAATCTTGCTTGTTACTTTGGTAGTGTCTCAGTTACTTAGTTATCTCTTATTTACTCACTAAGACAGTCATTCAATCAAATCCAGAACTCAAGATCATGGCTAATCTCACTAGCAAACACATTCTGGGTATTCTTTATTCTCAGAAGGCTTTCGGAAACTCCAGCTGCTGGATGGCTACCAAGTCACTACCAAGTTATGTGGGTTCTGGAGTTTCAGATCCAATGCTCATGTTATGCAGCATAAGCATTAACTTTCAAATACCACCCAAGCTCTTTTAAGAACCTTGTACTTTTATATTTCTCAATTTTCTTAATAACTCTTTTATTATTTATTTACGTTTTTATTTTTTTATTTAGCGGTAATAGCAATGTTTTTTTGTTGTTGTTATTGTTTCAAAGTTTAAACAATAGAGCAAAAACATATTGGCATTAACTTCAAATATTGAATCCTTACACCAGGATTCATTTCTTCTATTATTCTTTGACATGGTTTCTTGGGGGAGGGGGGAGAAAGAGAGAGAGAGACTGAGCCAGCCTGCATATATCTGTACTAAGACTTCTGCATTCATGCTGTAGTTCTTTAGTTTATCTTGGGATACTTGTGGTAATCCTAACAGTGGCAGTGGGGGAGACTGAATTTTTTTGCATCCTCTTGAGATCCCTTTTGCTCCTATTGGGTTGCCTTGTCCAGCATAGATAAGAGGATTTTTCCTGACTTTATCACAACTTGTTATTCTGTGTTCAGTTG
Source organism: Sigmodon hispidus (assembly GCA_004025045.1). Lineage (NCBI taxonomy): Eukaryota > Metazoa > Chordata > Mammalia > Rodentia > Cricetidae > Sigmodon > Sigmodon hispidus. Next base: position 25,075 of record PVIH01001769.1, on the reverse strand, counting down.
ATATCACTGGAAAGCTTGCATTTTTCTGAAGAGAAATGGAAGAGCAAGGCATCTAGAGCCAAGCAGAGGCTAGGTAGGCATGGGGAGAACTGTGATCAAAAAGTTTCTATGGGGTGATTTTTATAATAGCTATAAAAGCAAATTTTTTTTCTGCTAAAACAGCCAAAAATTAGCTCACAATTGATATTAAATTTTCAATCAAATCTTCAAGAATCCAAAGAACTAATGTTAAAATATTGTATGAGGTGGACATTTATTTTCCTTTTGAGACAGTATAATGATTTGAGAGATTTAAAAGATATTTCATTATTAAATGACTTGTAGCTAAAGTATCATATAACAGTTTTTTCATTCCCCTGAAATTATTGATCATCTTAATAGTGAATCACATATACCAAAAAAGGATGCTTAGCCATAATGAGACAGAAAATTTTAAATATTCCATTTTGACCATTAGACTTTTTTTCAGCTTTTCATTATTTAGTCCACGTATTGTCATGAAAGTGAATTTGTCAATGTTATAGAGATTAACGAGTGAACAGAACAGAGTTATCTGCTCGTTCTTCAGAGGAAATCATCTCATTGTCCTGTTACATCAGTGATGAAGCTGTCTGGACATCATGAACATCTTTTTTCATTTAGTCATTTTAAAATATTAATGACACCATGATTTAACCTCAAAGAAAATTTGATAAGCTTCTTTGAATATTCTTTCAAAGTTGAAGGCAAAAAATTAAAGTAATCAAATTATCTAAAATACTAGGATATTTACACAAGTTCATAAAGATATTAAGGTAAATCTAAAAGTATAAGTCAAATACGATTATTCAGAGACTCAAAATGTTCAAATTTTACACACAAAGTATTGTAATAGGTGGTCATCTATGATGACAATCAAAACATATTCTTTTCTCTCTGTAATTTTACTAAAGCATTATACCTTGAACTGTGTGAGTTATTTTGATTCATGTGGTATAACTTAAATACAGGAAGTTGCATCCTGAGAGATTAAAGAACCATTGACTTTTACTGAAAAGTTATTTTTTAAAAAGTTAGTACTTGTGACGTGCTTGTCACAATGGCAGACAACATAAAATTAATTTTCAGGAGCAACATGGTGAAAAGCAAACAAACATCCACAACAAAATGATTTATGGCTGCCACTCATGCCTAACTATGACAAGCAAAACATCACCACCCTGAAGAACTAATCCTTAGTACATCAAAATAAACCCCTTAAAACTGTTATGCATTTATTTCATCTCTCTGATGCCAGAATGTATGTTCCAATCCTAAAACTAAATGGGTGTTTTTCTCTGTAGCATTTATATGAGATTATTTCCAAAGGTTATGTGTTAGAAGCTTGGTCTCTTTTGTGGTAATCTTGGGGTGGGGCTAGTAAAAGTTCTAAGAGGTGGGAAGTTATGGAAAAATAGATAAAATGGTATGCTAATCATCAGAAGGTTAGAGGTGATTGTTATAGAAAGAGCAAAACTGGCTTCTAAAATCAGAGTATCTGACTTTGCATCTCATCATGAGACCTTCCTGCATGATCTCCTATTATAATATAATACGGTAAATGTACAGTAAAGACCTCACCAAACCAAAGTTGGATATACATATTTGTAAGCTTTATAAACCTCTTTTTCCCTCTATATTTTTTTTTAGATTCAGACACAAGCCTTTTTAGCAGTATGAGATGACAGATACAACACAATACATGCATTTAAATATGGTGGCTTTTTACACTTATATTTCTTTTCAAATTTTTAACATAGTCACACCTCCTCACATTACCACCTTGTTCTTCCTCCCATCTGTTTCTCACAAAACTTGCATATTTAGATAATATATATCTCCAATCTCCCTATATATCCTACTTGATCATTCTTTTCCTTTTCTCCTTCAAATGTTATACCTTTTTGTTTGTTTCCTTTGTTTTATTTTGTTTAAGCCTATGATAACCATAAGACTTAAATAGCCACTTATCGGAACTCAGACATAGCAAGAAAAGAGCCTCAATTGAGGAATTGTCTAGAACAAGTTGTCATGTGGGCGTGTTTCCATTATCATTTGTTGTAAGAAAATTTAATACATTTCTATTGGTCTTTCCCCTAGCCTGGAAGTTTTAATATATATAAGACAGGAGAAAACTGGTTGAAGCATTATGGATGCATTTATTTCTCTGTAAACTTGGCCTTATATTTTTGCCTTCACTGCCTCAAACAGTAAACTGTAATCTGGAATTGTGAAGTAAAGCAAACCTTTCATTTTTTCTGTTGCCTGTGTATTTGTCAAAGCAGCAGAAATGAAACAAGGACACCTACTCAGTCCAGTTAGTACAGACTGTATATGAATAGATGTTGTTCGATGGAGCATAGTAAACATACCAACGGAACCACACCCTTGACAAACCACTGTTTTACAACAGACCTAGTTACCTTCTAACTCTTACAATTTTTCCACTCATCTTCCATATTGTTCCTGACCTTGTCAGGTCAAGGTCATATAGAAATCTCATTGATATCTGAGTACACTAAAAACACTTATTCTCTTTCTTTTTAAAATGTTTTTAAATTGTTTTTTGGCTCAGTCATTAATGGCTAGGCTCAAAACCAAAAATATTCTCTTTTTTTTTTAAGAGTATTTTTTATTCATTTTACATAACAACCAAAGATCTTCGTGTCATTCTTCCTCCTTCTCCCCTGGAACAGTCTTCCTACTTGACCCACCACCATCTTATCCTCTGCAAAGTTGAAGCTTCCCAAGGGGTGTCAGCAAAGATTGACACATTTAGATAAGGCAGTCCCGAGTTCCTTCTGTTAGAATTTTGCGCATGGGAGAGATACAAAACATTCGCTGCCAGGTGTCACACAGAGTTTATTTAGGGGGTTCAGGTATCTGGAGAAGGGGAGCAGGAGAGAAAAAAAAGGGGGAAGACGAAAAGAGAAAGCAGAAAAAAAGGAAATACTGCCACTTGTTAGTTCTTTTTAAGGCAGCAAGTGTCCATATAGTCAGGCCTGGGGGCATGCCTAGAAGCAAGTCAGCCCACAAAATTCCACAGCACCCAATGGATTCAAAGGTTGGATTCCCACCACAAAATCTCAGTGGTTGCTGCACTTTATCATTTTGCCCAATCCTGCAGCGTCAAGGTGTTTTGCATCTTGATTACGTAGTTTTTTCTCTTTTTTTCCATTTTTTTATGTTTATTATGAAAAAAATCATACCTTTTTATCGATGTATCTCATTGTTCAAGCTCCCTTCCTCCACTCCCCCTCCTAGTCACTCACTCTTCTCTCCATCAGTTTATCTCCTCCCCAGCAAGAGCAGGAGGTCCCAAGGTCCCAAGGTAGCTTACTTCAACAACCATCCACTCCAGGCAGATCTGTTTTCCTCACCCCCACATCAAGACTGACTTAGATGTTCCTCTGGAGGAAATGGCTCCAACGTGTCAGTCCAAGGTGTTTCAGATCTCAAGGTGTTCAGTGGTTGTGGTTTGCAGCTTGGACATGCTTAGCTTTTTTTGTTTAAAGTCCACCAATGAATGAGTATATCCCCTGTTTATCTTTCTGAATATGTGAGACCTCACTTAGGAGGATATTCCCCAAATCCATTCATTTGCCTGCAAATTTTAGAATTCATTCCTCAATTGAGGGGCATCTAGGTTGTTCCAGGTTCTTGCTATTACAAATAATGTTGCTATGAACATAGTTGAGCTAATGCCTTTGGAGTGCAAATATGCATCTTTAGGGTATATGCCCAGAAGTGGTATTGCTTGGGGTTTAGGGTAGTTTGATTTCCAGTTTTCTGAGAAATCATCATACTGTATTCCAGAGTAGCTGAACAAGCTTACACTCCCACAAAAAATGAAGGAGTGTTCCCCTTGCTCCTCAACCTCTCCAGCATTGGCTGTCATCTGTGTCTTTAATCTCAGCCAATCTGTATGTTTGCCAAAAATTTTGTTGAGAATTTTAGCATCAATATTCACAAGGGAAATTGGTCTATAACTCTCCTTCTTTATTGTGTCTTTGAGTGGCTTGGGTATTAGTGTAATTGTGAACTCATAAAAAGAATTTGGCAATATTCTTTCAATTTCTGCTATGTGAAAGAGTTTCAGGAGTATTGGTAATAGTTCATCTTTGAATATCTGGTAGAACTCTGCACTGAAACCATCTGGACCTGGGCTTATTTTTTACTTGGGAGGCTTTTATTGACAGCTTCAATTTTCTTTAGGGTTATAGGTCTGTTTAGATATTTAATCTGATCTTCATTTAATTGTAATAAATGGCACCTGTCCCGAAAGAGGTCCATTTTTCTAGATTTTTCCATTTTTTGTGGAGTATATATTTTCAAAGTATGACCTGTTAATTCTCTTGATTTCATGGTGGTCTTTCATTTCTGATTTTCTTGATTTGGATAATCTCTCTCTGCTTTTTGATTACTTTAGATAGGGGTTTATTTATCTTGTTGACTTTCTCAAAAACCAACTCTTTGGTTTGTTGATTCTTTGTAATGTTCTTTTTGTTTCAATTCTATTGATTTCAACTCCTTCCAGGTGAGATTGCTTCTAATTGTTTTAAGGCTTTCAGCTGTGCTGACAATTCTCTAATGTGGGATTTCTCTAGGTTTTTCATATAGGCATCTAGTGCTATGAATATTCCTCCCAAGTCTGCCTTCCTTGTGTCCCACAAGTTTGGATACATTTTGGATACATTTTCATTAAATTCTAGGAAGTCTTTGGTTTCTTTCTCAATGTCTTCCTTGACCCAGATGTGGTTCAGTTGGGTGATGTTTAGTTTCCATGAGTAGGTAGTCTTGCTATGATTTTTGATGTTGTGGAAATCTAAGTTTAGAATAATGTGGTCTGTTGTGATACAAGAGACTATTTCAACTTTTTGTGTCTATTAATATTTGCTTTATGACTAATTATGTGATCAATTTTAGAGAAAGTTCCATGTGGTACTGAGAAAAAGTTTCTGTAAACGTCTATTAAATCCATTTTCATTGTAAACTCTGTTAGACTCTTTATTTCTCTGTTGAGTCTCTGTCTGGTTGACCTGTCCAAGGGTGAAAGTGGGGTATAGAGGTCTCCTAATATTAGGGTATGAGAGTTGATGTGAGATTTGAGCTTTTCCAATGTTTCTTTTATATAGATAGGTGCCCTTATATTAGTGGCATAAATATTCAGGATTGAAATCTCATCTTGACCAATATTTCCAGATATGAATAAGTAATGTCTCTCCTGGTCTCTTTTAATTGATTTTAGTTTGAAATCTACTTTTTTGGATATTAGCATGGCAACCCAAGCTTGTTTCTTAGGGCCATTTGATTGGAAATCTTTTACCAACTCTTTACTCTGAGCCTGTGTCTGTCTTTAAGATTGAGATGTGTTTCTTATATGCAGCAGAAGGATGGCTTCTGTTTTTGTATCCATCCTGTTATGGTGTGTCTTTTTACAGTTGAATTGAGTCCATTGATAATAAGGAATATTAATGGCCACTGATTGATATTTCCTGTTATTTTTGGTAGTGGGTTGTATATGTTTCCTTTCTCTGGGTTTTTCTTCTGTAGGTTTATTGATTGTTTGTGGTTTCATGGGTGTATTTGGAATCCTTATGTTGGAGTTTTCCCTCTAATGCTTTCTGAAGACCTGGATCTGTACATAGGTATTGTTTCAGTCTGACTTTGTCCTGAAATACCTTGTTTACTCCATCTATGGTGATTGATAATTTTGCAGGGTATAGTATTCTAGTTTGGCAGCTATGCTGTTTTAGCGTCTGTATAACTTCTGCCCAATACCTTCTTGCTTTCATTGTTTCCATTGAATAGTCAGGTGTTATTCTGATGGGTCTGCCTTTATAGGTAAGTTGGGCCTTTTCTTTTGCAGCTCTTATATATTTTTTTTTGTTCTGTATGTTTTGCGGCTTCATTATTATGAAGAAAGCAGACTTTTTGGGGAGGAGTCAAATCTAATTAGTGTTTTGTAAACTTCTTGTATCGTTATAGGCATCTCTTTCTTTAAGTTGGGAAAGTTTTCTTCTATGATTTGATTGAATACATTATCTGTGTCTTTGAGCTGGAATTCTTCTCCTTCTATTTCTATTATTCTCAGGTTATGTCCTTTCATGGTGTCCCAAATTTCCTGAGTGTTTTGCATTTTGTGTTATTGCTTTTTTTTGGTTTTAATGTTTTCTATTAAAGCCTTCCACTGCTGAGATTCTCTCTTCCATCACTTGGATTCTGTAGGTCATGCTTGTGTCTGTAGTTCCAGCTCTTTTCTTCAGGGTTTCTATTTCCACCTTTGCCTCAATTTGTGCCTTTTTTTATTGCTCCTATTTCAGTTTTTAGTTCCTGGTATATTTCTTTCATTTTTTGGTATTCCTTTTCTTGGTTTTCTTTTAAGGATTTGTTCATCTCTTCCAATTTTTTTTGTATTTTCTTCTATTTCTTTAAGGGAATTTTTCCTATCCTTTTTGAAGGCTTCAATAATCTTCATAAAGCTATTTTTGGTGTTGTTTCCTTCAGATTCCTCTTCATTGCTCTGTTCAACTCTTGTAGTTGTAGAACCATCAGTTCCTTCTGGTGTTGCCTTGTTGTTTTTTTATATTGCTATATGTATTCTTGCACTGGCATCTGCCCATGTCTTCAGTGGTTCACAATTAGCCAGATCCTAGTCATTTGTGGCTAGAGGGCTTGTGTGTCTCCTGTTTGCTCTGAGCAGGAGGTCTGTTTGATCTTTGACTCTGCTCTTGACTTGGGACTGCATTTCCTAGGCCCTCAGTATTTGTCTGATGATGCACTTTATCCTGGAGTTGGGGCCCAGGCGGACAAGGCCTAGAGCCTTCTGCTACAATAAGTCTGAGATCAGACCCTTGCATGCAAGCTTGATTTTGGGGAGGAAATCTCTGGCCCAGGGGATGGGAACCGCTCACCTTTGACTTTACTCTGGATGGGGACAGAGTTTCAAAACCATTGTTTCTTGTCTGATAACAAAGTTCACTCTGGAGAGGGTGCCCAACTAGGCAGGGATTATGGCCTTCTTTGACTCTCCTCTAGATGGGGATGGAGTTTCAAAGCCCCCAGTCCTTGTCTCATAGGTTTCTCTTTAAAGACCGCCTCCCATTGGGGCAATGGCCTCTTATCGTTCTTTTGCTGTGCTGGTGCTAGGTAATTAACCTGGGTTCTCATTCTCTGTATATAGCAATAAAATCCCCAGTCTTCAAGTATGTCCAGCCTGACTGGTGGAAATTCTTATAAGTGGTAATAACACCTACACAATTGTTTCCCTTATGCAGAGTGGCTAGTCTGGTCCCTGCAGGCTCCACAACTGTTCAGATTTTCATGATTTCCAATGTGCTTGGTTCAGTTATCTCTGTAAATTTCCCTGTCACAATCTTGAGCCCTTATTTTTATATCAAGCCCTTATTTTTATATAATTATTTCTTCTTTTCAACTATACTCCCAGAACCCAGCCTGGTGCTTGGCTGTGGATCTCTTTATCAGCTTCTATCAGTTACTGGATGAAGGCTCTATAATGACAGTAAAGATATTCACCAATCTGATTACAGGGGTAAGCCAGCTCAGGCTTCCTCTCCACTGTTGCATGTAGACTATGCTGTAATCAGCCTTGAGGATTCAATGGAACTTCTCTAGCACTAGGTATCTTCCTTACTCCATGCTGTCTCCCTCTCTCATGGTATCTCTTTCATTGCTTTCCTACTCTCCCCTTTGCCCAGCTTGACTATCCAGTTTCCTAATGTTCTAATCCCTCTTCCTCTCCTCTATATTGCACCCTTTACTTCTAGTTTACTCAGGAGATCTCATCTATTTCCTTTTTCCACGGTGATCCATGTGTCTCTTTTTGGGTCTTCCTTGTGGAACTGTGTGTTGTAGTCTAGTTGTCCTAAGCTGTATATTGTATATCCACTTATGAGTAGGTACACAACACATTTTTCTTTCTTAGTCTGGGTTACTTTACTCAGGATAATATTTACATAGTTTCATTCATATGTCTGAAAATTGCATCATGTCATTCATTGTTTTTGTTTGGTTGTTTGATTGTTTTGTTTTGGGTTTTTGTTGCTGTTGTTCTTGTTTTTTGATTTTTATTTTTTTCTAAGTAATAATCTATTATATATATATACGACATTTTCTTTATCCATTTTTCAGTTGAGCGGCATCTAGGTTGTTTTAAGGCTCTGGCTATTATGAATAATGCTGCTATGAACATAGCTGGGCAAGAAGACATACTTTTTCTACACTAAGAGCATTTGTGAGTCTCTACATTGGTTAATGTTCTTGGCAAAAGAAGCTTTGCTGATGAATGCTGCAAGCTGTGTTAATCAATAAGCAAAGGAAGAAGTATTTAGAAAGTAGTTTGATATTAAGCTCATTTACTTAGGTATGTATAGTAGGACGGCCCTTAGAACCTTGAATTTTTTTTCAGCTTTAGGTTGTTATTAAGATATACTGTACCAGGCATGTGTTTCATCCTGTGGAACACTATAAAATCATAAAGTGGTTAGTCATCCCTACAGCATTTATACCATTATTGTAGCCATAGTTTGGCATGCAAATAATTATTGTATTGTTAACAATTGGATAAGACTCATGAGGATGTGTCCCCTCACCCTATAATGTGCATAACACCTACAAGCATTATAAAAACTAGCCAGCAGTAGAAAGCTTTAAAGTCAGTATCATTTTGATTTCTCCTTGTCCTGAAAAATATAACTAGAAGGTTCTTATCATCATTGTCTGTTTGGAAATCTTGTTGTTTCCTCTTACCAACATCTCAAAGTAAGTTACTTTACCTACTATTTTTCAAGCTATAATATTAGGAAGCATATACCATATGCTTCTATATTAATATATATTAAGAAGGATAGATGTACATGTATTTGTACGGTATGTGCTACCTGGTTTCTATCAACTTGGCACAACCCCAGACATCTGTGAAAAGTGGCTAACAGTAGATAAAAATGCCTCCATAAGATCAATATATAGTCCAGTTTGTAGGGCACTTTCATTGTTCATGACTGATGTGAGAGGCTAAAGACTACTGTTGGGGTGCCATCTCTTACAAGGTAGTTCTGCAGTGCTATTTAAAAGCAGGGTGAGAAAGCCATGAGAAATAGACGAACAAGTTCAATTCCTCCATGGTTTCCGCTTCAGATTCTGGCAAAAGTTTACTTTTTTTTTTTTTTTTAATGTTCCTGGGTTAATTTTTTTCTGTAATGGAGTGTGACTTTAAAATTTTAAGCATAAATAAACTCTTCCCCAACTTAATTTTGGCTTTATCACATTAATAAAAGACTTCCAAAATACAATATAGAGATTAGTTAAATTTGGTTAATATACACACCATAATATGTTTGAAAAGGATTCCAATTAAAATTTGGTAAGCAGAAAAGTCAAAGCAACAGTGCTGTCTTAGTAAATTCTAATTGCTATACCAGATACTGTATGTAGACTTTGTCATTTATGTAGTTGTACAAATTTAGGTTATAAGGAAAGAAGACTGTGAGCCAAATATCAGGGAAAGGATGAAATATCAGAGAGTGGAAGCACCATAGTCAATTCTTACCCAGTTGTCTTGCAACTTCCTCAGCCTGAATCCTAGTCACTTCTTCCAGACACTTCTACCACGTGCTTCTGTCTCTGCTGCATTTCTTGAGCCCTTAAATACTCTATCTCATCCAGGTTAGGGTTAAAGGTGTATATCCTTGAACTCATAGATACTGAAGTTCTGTCTCTGGAGTTATAGAATTAAGGGTATAGGTCACCACTCCCTCTTTCCCTGCACTGGAAACAAAGTTGTATGTTATTGACTCTCAGCTGTTTATCCTTGTGTTCAAGGATCCAGAATTTCTTGATCTGCCTGCCTAGGATATGACTGTGTGCTGCCTCTAATATTTAAGGAATCATTAAATATCTAACCAATATTCACACACTTAAGCAAATGAAGAAATGCACATCTTAAAACTATAGAGACTGGAAACATAGAGCAAGGCACTGACAGATATGAATAAATAGTGAGGAGAAAAAATATTGAAGAAAATATATTTAAATGGCTGATTGAAGAATATTTGCTTAAGACATAGAAAGTCTATAGTCTTTATCAAGCTTACATTTGACTACTATATCTCATGAGGAAATTTTTTCAGAAAAGACCAATGCCAAAAAAAAATATTTAAAAATATTATAGATAGCATTGTCTCAAAATATAATAATTTTCTGAACAGAAAAATATATGGCAAGGAGAATTGAATGCAAAAAATGTGTTATACTCAGGTACAAATTCGTTATGAGATAGACAAAATTTTAACTATGAAAAATGAAGCATCACTAAAACAGTCATTTCAAAGTTTAGAGATTTTTATATTATTAATAAAATAAGTAGAAGTAGTTACATTGCTGAGAGTCAATTTAGCTACATTTTAATTCTAACAAAATGAGAGCATTGTTATAGACATTCACATTAAAATTCAATTAAGGAAATGTAAAAATGATTTAAGTAATCATTATTGATGCAACAAAATAAAATATTGAAAGAAAAATGTCAACTTTAATTTTCATGAAAGTAAACATTTTATATTAAAAGCTAATATATGTGGAAACTGCAATTATATAAAATTATGAATATAAAAAGAAATGAACACAAGAGCTAGTTTAATAAGTGAAACAGGACATATTTATCAGAAAGAAAAAATTCACATAATAGCAGATCAATGCTTTAATTTTATGCTCAATATTTCATGTAATATCAAGAGAGAGAAAAAATGGTTTGCAAAATCTTTTCATCTCCCAGAGGTCTTATGTCATAACAACTGAAATGAGTTCTGCCTAGGTTCAGCTAAGAATTTGATAACTGATATTTTCCAACCAGCACATAGACTTTTAGTTAAATGGCAGGCTTCAATGTTATTAAAACATCTTCATACAGTCAGATTCCTTTCTACCACTTTTTTTTAATCTTGATTTTAAGATTTTCATATGTAATAGCATTCTTTGTGCTATCAAGAGTATTACTAATGTAGCCTTTCCAATGAAATTTGTACAAGTACCTGACTGCCTGGTTAAAGCTTTGAATATGATTATTGGATGTCAGTTTCTATGGACCTCAATGACAAAAAAAAGCCAAAATCTCCAATTTTGAAAATCTTAAGTTTAGAAAGTCCTTGCTTACATTTTTGTCTGTTTGGTGGGTTTTGGGGGGATTTTTGAGGGATTGAGGTGGACTGGTGCTTTTTCTTTCTTTACAGGCAGTATATAATCCACTCTTTCTTACAATAAAGGAGTGTTTGCATCACTAAAAAATTTTCTCAATCTTCCCCATTTATGTTACTTCTATCTATGATAAATATTGTTTGTAATTATTATTTCATTTCAATATCAAATTATAATGAAATTTTTGGAAGCCATAGTAGGGTCTAAACTTCACATGCAAAGGACAGAATGTCCGACAATTTAGTGAAATGCTGATTGGACTAATATGTTATTTGTGGGGGTATATGTAGACAACTTTAAACTTTGTCCAACATTATGTATATCTTATTTTAGATGAATACAGCCTTGTGATTAAGTTTAATTTATAAATAAGTTTTGTACATGATGATCACTGATGGCAGGTAATAAGTGAAGGGATGACAACACACCACAGTAAAATGAAATGACTATGGTGCCTGACTGCTTCCAAATTATGTGCTAATTCCCTTTCACATGATAATGTGAGGTGATCTTTAAAAGAAGCATTTTGCAGTGGTTCTTTGCTTTTATTAAATTGTTGACATCAATTCTCTTGTGCTTAGTGTTGTTACTAAGTGCAATAATGTGTACTGAAATGCAAACATGGTACTACTTCAGTATTATTCAGATGACTGAGACATCTAATTAACTCATGTGTTCACAGATTGCATACTGTAGGCTTATTAAAAAATTTAATACTTAATTCAGAAACAAGCCAAATAATATGTTTTACTTCTCTGAAAAGTATTAATACTTTTCTGGAATTTCTAGAATTACTCTATTTTAAGTGATCTATGTATAGCTGAATCTAGAGTCTGAATTATACACCAGCAGAGCCACATTTATTTATGACTAAACGCACATTTTTATTGAAACAACAAATTTTGGTTCCAGTTAGGCAACAATGATACCAGCAAAATGCATCAATATTATGAACACATTCACTTTTAGACTAAAATTTATTTTAGAACTGCTGAAATACAGCATATAGCCATAAGATCAATTATGTAGGGAAAAGAGTGGTAGCAAGAAGAAATATGTCAACTTCTAGTTTCTAAATATGAAAAAAATGTAGACTTTACAAAATGCCTTTTGTATTTTGAAGTAAATATTTAAAACAAATTGATAAACACAGGTTTAGGTTTTTAATTATATTTTCTAAATTAAGCTAAAAATGTGTGCAAGATCAGTATGTATTGCATGCAGATAATAAATGTTTATGACAAAGAAAAATAAAATATTCTTCACAATAAAATAATGCAATAAGTAAAGAAAAAAGGAAATACAATTATAAGCAAAAAAATACATACCAAATAAAAGAATGAAGGAAATAGCAAAAGAAAGAAAAACAAAACATGATTCAGTCTTAAAAATGTTGGTGGGAGTGTAAGCTTATTCTGCCATTTTGGAATGCAGTATGGCGGTTTCTCAGAAAACTGAGAATCAATTTCCCCAAGGACCCAGCAATACCACTTCTGGGTGTATACCCTAAAGATGCGCAGTCACACTCCAAGGGCATTAGCTCAACTATGTTCATAGCAGCGTTATTTGTAATAGCAAGAACCTGGAAACACACCTAGATGTCCCTCAACTGAGGAATGGAATAACAAACTGTGGTTCATCTACACAATGGAGTACTACTCAGCAGTAAGAAAAAATGATATCCTAAAATTTGTAGGCAAATGGATGGAATTGTAGAATATCTTCCTGAGTGAGGTATCACAAACTCAGAAAGATAAGCAGGGGATGCACTCATTCATTAGTGGAGTCTAAACAAACAAACAAACCAACCAACAAGAAAAAAGCAAAGCATGCCCAAGCTGCAAACCACAACCACTGAACAGCTTGGGGTCAGAAACACCTTGCACTGACTCCTTGGATCCCACTCCCCCTAGAGGAACACCTGACTCAGTCTTGAGGTTGGGGGCAGAAAACTGGATTTGCCAGGAGTGGAGGCTGAACTAAGCAATACTGGGACAGTTTGACCTTGGGACTGCCTGCCGCCTGCCCAGGGAAGTGATGGGGAATTGTGGAGAAGAGAGAATGACCTGATGTGGTGGGAGGGGGAAGGGACCTTGAATAAGGATATAAAGGATAGAAAGTGTGACATTTCCAGATTAAGTAAATAACAAGCAGAGTTATAATTTATTAGAAGAGATTTTTGTATAAGCATCAAGATTAAGAGAAAAAAAGTGGGTCACATTTAATACAGTGATATGGACATCTCAAATGGAAGTCACATTTTATTGTGTTTTCTACATGCACATTTTGAAGAATTGGTGTTTTCTGACATTAACATTAAATGATTCTTAAGAAATTAAATAGACTTATAGGGTGGTTCCTGGAATATACTTAAATAGGCATTAATTAATGAGAAAAATGCTTGATCCCAAATATTCAGAAAGCTGAGATAAGTATATTGTCAAAAAATTAATAGTTATATTTGTGAAATTTTAACACATAGAGGAACTAGGCTAATGGTTAGTTCCAATCAGCCTTTAAGCTGAGTCTATTGTTATTTTAATGTTCTTGCCAGAAAAAAAAATGGCTTTATATCAGAAACTGTCACAGAAAAAGTAGTTAATTGTGATAGAATTCATGATTATCAGCTGGCAAGAGGCTTTTCTTTAAATGCAACATGGGACTTCTTCCAAAGTTCAGTTCTGATATTCTACCCTGCATTAGATCTGAATGATAGTGGCAAGTTGGTGGCAGTTTGGCTTGTTTCTTCTCAGAAGGCTACATATTATCAATGACAGTAACTTTAGGCAAGAGTAACTGAACACCTACTGGAGATAACAGGGAAAGCCCAGATTACAGAATATTGTCCCTGTAGAATCATCAACCAGCTCGCCATTAAGATTACATTTTCAGTGCTTGTCTTTACTTGGATTAATCTAAACTTGATACATGGGAAACTGGCCTATACTCAGGAAAAACTTGTTTGTAAAGAGGGTACTTTTAAACTTTCATCAGTATGAGGGAGACAAATAATATAGAACATAGTAAAGATCAAAAAAATCTGAATTGGAAACTTTGGAAAGTATTTTAGTCACAGAAGAAATTTTTTTCTTCTTTTTTAAATCAGGAGGAAGGTGTCCTGCAGTATAGTTCAGTTAGGGAGAACTGCACAACATCAACCCTTTCTTAATCAGTCTAGAAGCTTAAGTGAGGTTTTCCTTTAAAATATTTTCATGCTTCATGTTTGTACATGCCTCAAAGACACTAAAATTTTACTACTGTGAAGACAAAGATTTAACTTTACAAAACTTTACCTCAGGGAAAGACCATTTTGCTAGAACATTTAGTGCCTGAGGGCAGGGCTCAGGTCTAAGAAGAATTTAGGAAAAAAATCTCAGGAATGTGTCAGACAGCCAATAGATTCAAAACTTGATTTTGCAAAAACTTTAAACAACAGTTTTCCAGAATTATTCAACCTCATATTCCTTTATGTGAACCTAAAATGCAAAGACATGTAACAACCTACTTATTTAAATTTTTCTTTAAAAACTTCCTCATACCTAAGCTAGAGCCCAAATTCCCTCAGCTGTGTCAGAACATATGTTTTTTTCAAGCCCAGGTTTAAACCTATCCAAAACAATAAACTGACTCTTATGTGTTTGCATCAGAATCCAGCTCCCTGGTTGTCTTTATGCGGGGAGTTCTTTGACATGGGTACCATAGCTATTAAAACATATTTCTTGCAATATTTAGAAATGACAACAAATACAACTCCTTCCCCCTCAAGATTGGTCTATGAATTTTATAAATATTAATAATCTATCCAATATTCTCTTTGTAAGGTAGGAAGTCATGTTTGTCCCTTTTTCAGAGAAAGAGAGGCACAAAGACATTAAAAACTTGTGACAAAGGCAGAGTGCTCAAAAAATTGAACTCATGAGTCTGTCTTTAATGACAGTGCCCTTAGTTTGCACATTTTGAAAACTTACATAAAGTTAATGCTCATCTATGAGAAACAGAAGAATTTCTAAAGCTCTATCAGACTTGCTGTAGATTTCGCAGACTTGGATACATAGGCAAAAAATACTTGAGAAATATTTATACTTTATTTTTCTTTGTCTTTAATGTTTAGTCAAGTGGGAAGTAAGGAAAAAGAAAGAGACTTCCACAAAACTGGAGAAATCACTACTGTACAGCAAATGTGAGATGACTTATTGACTCAAGGCTTTTCAGGATTCTTCTATGCAAATTTAACTGACCAGTAAGCTAAACCCCTAGACAAGAAAAGTGACAGAGATGAAAAAAAAAAAGAAAAGTAAAGCAAACTGTAAAAATAGGACAAGAGTTAAAGTAACAACATAATAAATGTCTGCAGAGTAAACAATTTTATTTTTAGGATTGAAAGAGCATATTCAAACAAGCAGAAATGAGATTTTAAGAATTATAAAAATAAGACTCATAAAGAAGATACAATTCTCACTCTAGCATCTTATCTTCAGTTTATCTACACATGACAGTGTGATAAAAACTGAAGGGCCTGTAGTCAACTCCTGGATAGATCAGTAATATTAACCAACATTCTTCATTAGGCTTTTCTCCAGTTCTTATGACATGGCCTAGAAAAAGACCCAAACCAAGGTCTCAGCTATTCTCCACCATTAGGAACATTTCTTGTTATGTTAGAACATTTACTTATTACTTTTTATCTTTATTTCTATAATTAAAAATCCATTCTTAAATCACTTACATAGTATCTTCTTCTTCCAGTTAATTAGAAAGAATTCAACTAAAGGAAAAATTGATATGACATTGAATTTCTGGCTCTCCAATGTTCTACTAAACTACTATACCTTCTAGTAAAATACTAGATTGTCTAGTAAACCATAACAGAAAGCAAACTATTAAAATACAAGACATTGAGATGTGCACAGATTACAGCACACAGACCACCCTTCCAGAGAGTCAATCACCAGGACCAGGACAGATCCCTAGAGTGTGAGGGGAACTTGTGCAGGGGGACCTAGCCTCTAACTGCATCAGCAGAGAGCGAGTGAGGATTTGAAATTCAGACCCCTGTCTAGAGCAGACTCAGAGATCTAGCAGACCACTTGTTCAGAGGAGACAGGAGACACACAAGTCCTCTTGTCACAACTGACTAGGAGCTGGCTAATTGTGAACCACTGAAGCCATCGGCAGATGCCAGTGCAAAAATACATATAACAGTACAAAGAACAACAAGGCAACACCAGATGAAATTGGTGGTTTTACAACTACAAGACCTGAACAGAAACAATGAAGAAGAAATAGAAGGAAACAACACCAAAAACAACTTTATAAAGATTATTGAAGCCTTCAAAGAATATATAAAATATTCTCTTAAAGAAATAGAAAAAAATACAAACAAAAAAAATGGAAGAGATGAACAAATCCTTGAAAGAAAACATAGAAAGTAAACCAAAAAATGAAAGAAACATTCCAGCAACTAAAAACTAAAATAGAAGCAATGAAAAAGGCACAAAATGAGGCAAAGGTGGAAATAGATAATCTGAAGAAGAGAGTTGGAACTACAGATACAAGCATAACCAACAGAATCTAAGAGGTGGAAGAGAGAATCTCTGCAGTGGAAGACTCAATAGCAGAAATAAGTACATCAGTCAAAGAAAATACTAAAACCAAAACTCCATAACACAAAATGTTCAGGATATCTGGGACACTATGAAAAGACCTAACATGAGGATAGTAGAAATAGAAGAAGGAGAATACCAACTCAAAAGCACAGATAATGTATTCAATATAATCATAGATAAAAACTTCCGTAATTTAAAGAAGAAAATGCCTATAAAGATACAAGAAGCTTACAGAACTCCAAATAGATATGACTCTAAAAAAGTCCTATTGCCACATAATAATTAAGCCTCAAAACATACAGAACAAACAAAGATATGTAAAAGCTACAAAAGAAAAGGGCCAACTAACTTATAAAAGGAGACCCATCAGAATAATACCTGACTATACAATGGAAATGTTGAAAACATGAAGGGCTTGGTCAGAAGTTCTACAAACACGAAAAGAACATGGCTGCCAAACTAGACTATTATACCCAGGAAAATTATCAATCACCATAGATGGAGTAAACAACATATTTCATAACAAAATCAGCCTGAAATAGTACCTATCTACCAATCTAGTCCACCAGAAAGCATTAGAGGGAAAACTCCAACATAAGGATGCCAGATACACCCACGAAACCACAAACATTCACTAATGCCAAAGAAGAAAATCCCAGAGAAAGGAAATACATACAACTCACCACCAAAATTAGCAGGAAACATCAATCAGTAGTCACTAATACCCCTTAATATCAATGGGCTCAATTCAACTATAAAAAGAAAACCACAAATAAAATGGATACAAAAACAGAATCCATCCTTCTGCTGCATACAAGAAACACACTTCAACCACAAAAACAGATCCAGGCTCAGAGAAAAAGGTTGAGAAAAGATTTTCCAATCAAATTGCCCTAAGAAACAAGCTGGGGTTGCCATCCTAATATCTAACAAAGTAGACTTTAAGCTAAAAGCAATTAAAATGGACCAAGTTGGACATTACTTATTCATCACAGAAAAAATTAGTCAAGAAAAGATTTCAACCCTGAATATTTATGCCCCTAATATAAGGGCACCTACCTATGTAAAAGAAACAATGCTAAAACTCAAACCCCACATCAGTTCTCACACCCTAATAGTGGGAAACTTCAAAACCCCACTTTCACCCCTGAATAGGTCAACCAGACAGAGACTCAACAGAGAAATAAGGAGTCCAACAGACGTTATAAGGCAAATGGATGTAATAGATATTGAGAGAAGCTTCCACCTAAATGCAAAGGAATATAAAGATTTCTCAGCTCCTCATGAAACTTTCTCTAAAATTGACAACATAATTGGTCATAAAGTAAATATGAATAGATAAAAAAGTTGAAATAATGCCTTGTATCATATCAGACCACCAGGGCCTAATGTTAGAGTTTCACAACATCAAAAATCACAGAAAGCCTACCAACTCATGGAAACTAAACATCACTTAGCTGAACCACCTCTGGGTCAAGGAAGAAATTAAGAAAGAATTCAGTCTTCTTAGAATTTAATCAAAATGAATCCACAACATACCTAAACTTGTGGGACATAATGAAAGCAGTCTTAGGAGCAAAATTCATAGCACTAGATGCCTACATACAAAGCCTAGAGAAAACCCACACTAGAGAACTAAAAACACAACTAAAAGCCTTAGAACAATTAGAATCAAACTCTCCTAGAAGGATTAGATGGCAGGAGATAATCAAACATAGAGCTGAAATCAATACTATTGAAACAAACAAAAAAAACAATATAAAGAATCAATGAATCAAAAAGTTGGTTCTTTGAGAAAATCAACATGATAGATAACCCCTTATCCAAACTAATCAAAAAGGAAAGAGACAGTATCCAAATCAACAAAATCACAAATGAAAAGGGGGACATAACAACAGACCTCCAGGAAATACAGAGAATTATCAGGCCATACTTTGAAAATATATACCCCACAAAAATTGAAAAATCTAGAAAAATGGACAGCTTTGTGGACAGGTACCATTTCCCAAAATTAAATAAAGATGAAATTAATTATCTAAATAAACCTATAACCCTAAAGGAGATTGAAGCTGTCATTAAATGCCTCCCAAGGAAAAGTAGCCCAGGTCAAGATGGTTTTATTGCTGAATTCTACCAGACATTCAAAGAAGAATTCCTACCATTACTCCTCAAACTATTTCACATAGTAGAAACTGAAAGAATATTGCCAAATTCCTTTTATGGGACCAAAATTTCCTTAATACCCAAGCGACTCAAAGACAGAACAAAGAAGGAGAATTACAGACCAATTTCCCTCATAAATATTGATGCTAAAATACTCAACAAAATTTTGTCAAACTATATACAACAATATATAAAAAAATATCATCCACCATGACCAAGTGGGCTTCATCCCTAAAATGCAAGAATGGTTCAACATAAGAAAAACCTTACATGTCATCTATCATATAAACAAACCAAAATAAAAAAAAATAAAAAAAAACATGATCATATACTTAGAAGCTAAAAAAGCCTTTGACAAAATCCAATATTCCTTTATAATAAAAGCCCAGGAGAGATCAGAAATACAGAGAAAATATATCAATATAATAAAGGCAATTTACAAGGAGCCCACAACCACTATCAAACATAGTAGAGAATAACTCAAAGCATTCCCACTAAAATCAAAAACTAAACAAGGTTATCCTCTCTCTCCTTATCTATTCAACATAGTTCTTGAAGTTTTAGCTAAAGCAATAAGAGAACAAAAGGAGATTAAGGGAATGCAAATTGGAAGAGAAAAAGTGAAACTATTTCTATTTGCAGATAATATGGTTGTATACATAAGTGACCCTCAAAATTCTACCATGGAAATTCTAGAGCTAATAAACACCTTCAGCATTGTAGCAGGATACAAGATTAACTCAAAGAAGTAAGTATACACAAAAGATAAAAGGGCTGAAAAAGAAATATCATCTTTTAAAATAGCTGCAAATAGCATTAAATACCTTGGATTAACTATAACCAAAGAATTAACATCTATTTGACAAAAAATTTCAAATCTCTGAAAAAAGAAATTGAAGAGGATATCGGAAAATAGAAAGATCTCTCATGCTCCTGGATAGGTAGGATCAACATAGTAAACATGGCAATTCTACCAAAAGCAATTTAAAGATTCAATGCACTGCCCATCAAAATCCCAACACAATATTTTATGGATCTTGGAAGAACAATATTCAACTTCATTCAGAATAACAGGAAAGCCAGGATTGCTAAAACAATTATGTTCAACAAAAGAAATCCAGGATGTATCACCATCTTCAACTTCAAGTAATACTATAGAGCTACAGTAATAAAAATAGCCTGTTCCTGGCATTAAAACAGACTTTTGGATCAAGGGAATCAAATTGAAGACCTTGACATTAACCCAAAAGGCTATGAACACCTGATCTTCGACAAAGAGGCCCAAAATATTCATTGGAAAAAAGATAGTATCTTTAACAAATGGTGTTGGCAAAGCTGGTTGGTAGTGTGTAGAAAAGTGCAAATAGATCCAAGCCTATTACTATGTATAAAACTCAATTCTAAGTTAATCAAAGATCTCAACATAAATCCAGGTATGCTGAAATTGATAGAAAAGGAATTGGGAAATATTCTCCAATGCATTGGTACAGGTGGCCACTTCCTAAATATAACATCAGTGGCACAGACACTAAAATCATCAATCAATAAGTGGGACCTCCTGAAACTGAGAATCTTCTGTAAAGCCAAGGACACTGTCAATAGGACAAAACTCAAGAAACTAGAGCTAGAGCCCAAAACCTTGAATAACCCAATCAGAAAATCAGATTCAGAACTAAAAGGAGTATTCTCAGCAGAAGAATTGTGAATGGCTGAAAGGCACTTGAAAAAGTTCTCAACTTCTTTAGCCATCAGAGACATGCAAATCAAAACTACTTTGAGATACCACCTTACACCTGTGAAATTGGCTAAGATAAAAGACATAGAGGACAGCCTATGTTGGAGAGGTTGCTGAGCAAGGGGAACACTCCTCCATTGTTGGTGGGAGTGTCAGCTTGTTCAGCCACTCTGGAATGCAGTATGATGCTTTCCCAGAAAACTGGAAATCAATCTCCACAATGATCCAGCAATATCAATATTGGGCATGTACCCTAAAGATACACATTCACATCCCAAAAGCCTTAGCTCAACTGTAGAGAGCTGCTTGCAGCCGTGCCTTAAAGATGGCGCTGGCTTCCGCCCTCCTCCTTCCTGATTGTGAGTGCTCTCAGTAATAAACAACTCCATATTTGGCCAAGGCTAAGGATCTGGCTTGCTTCATGTACCTGGGCTTATCGGTAGTGCTCATGTGGATTACTAGAGTTGGCTGCCCAGAGGCTATTTAGGCCAAGAGCAGGTTTCCCTGGGGTCAGAAGAAGATTGTTCAAGGTTCCTAAGTAAACTGCTGAAAGAAGAGCCTGGTGTTGCGTCTTCCTTGCTGTCGAGGTAGTTGTGACACTCAACTATGTTAATAGCAGCATTATTTGTAATAGGAAGACCCTAGAAACAACCTACATGTCCCTCAATTGAAGAATGGATTAACAAATTGTGGTACATCTACACAATGGAGTACTACTTACTCAGCAGTGAGAAAAAAAATGATATCCTAAAATTTGCAGGCAAATGGATTGATTTGGAGAATATCCTTCTAAGCTAGGTATCACAAACCCAGAAAGATAAGCAGGACATGTATTCACTCATTAGTGGACTCTCGACAAAAAAAGCAAAAAACAATGAATGTCCAAGCTGCAAACCACAACCACTGAAAAGCTTGGGGTCTGAAATACCTTTTAAGTGGCACCTTGGATGTCACTCCCTCTAGAAGGATACCTGACTCAGTCTTGATGTTGAAGGAAGGAAACTGGATCTGCCAGGAATGGATGCTGAACTAAGCCATAATGAGACCTTGCCCTAGTTGGGGAGGAGATGGGGAGATTTGGAGAAGAGAGAGTGACTGGAGGGGGTGGGAGGTGGAAGAAACCTTTCACAAGGTTACACACGGATATTAATTGTGACTTTATTCATAACAAATAATACAAGAGACTATTAAGTGTTAAGGGGAAAAAATGACTTACCCTATGCAGGAAGCTAGACTATAAGTTACTGTTGATTTACAATTATAATTTCTGAAGATCCAAGCTGATAGACAAAATATCATAACAGTTGTTGAGAGGGAGAAATTTTTTCTGCAAAAATTTCTGTATATAAAAAAAAAAATCTCCCCTGTTACAGAGATAAACTTAGATAACATCAGGTAACAAGATCAACAATGCAAGAGAAAAAAAAATTCAATCTGGACTCCCTTTTGTACAGAGTAAATAAGGCAGACACTTTGTGCCTAATGCATGTATACTAGTAAGTAGCCTTCATCATCACCAAGCATTGACAAGCTATAGAGAGTTAAAATTATTGAGAAATATTAGGTGCATACAAGTACACAAATATGTGTGTAACTCTTTTCTATTCCTATCCAATTGTAAGAAAAATAAATGTAAAATAGCTAAAGTGAAAAAACTAGTAAAAAGTCATGGAGATGAAATTCAGCTGTGTTAAAAGACCTTTATTGTTCTTAAGTCAATATTCTCTGAACCATATCATTTTATAATTTGCATTATTCTCCAGCAACATCTACTAAGAAAATGACTCAAAACAAAGCAAAGAAAATGTCAGGGGGCTGAAATGATGAACAGAACATGTATTCAACATATGGTTGAAAACAAAGAATGACTAGACAGATCTTGAAATATATATAATGAATGCTAAGGGATTAAGTATTCACTAAAGTAAGACAAATTTTTGAAGCTGCAGAATAACTTGCTATATGCCCTCTAATGGGAGCCTTTAAGAATATTCTTTTATTTTTTTCTAGTTGTCTTATGCATGTTTACAAATTTTCAGTACAGTAAGAAAAGATCAGAGTTACCATGGTACCTCAATACCAAGTGCACATATTTCAAATGTCCTGATGAAGGAAAGGCAGCCCAAAGCCAGCTTCTGCTAAGAGTATTGGATTCACAGTATCTCTGATCCACCTCCATGGGAGAGCTCCATGCATGAGAAGACTTGAGTATTTTGGTAGTTAAGATACATGTGAGACTTAATGAAATACTTGTATACAATAGGTAGAATGTCATCACTTCAGAAAACAGGGCTTCCATACCTGTGATACCATAAGAATATTTTTTTCCTCCGAGTAACTTCATCTGATTAAATCTTGCTTCTCATCTCTTCAACTCTTTCTTTAACATTTAGAGTGATACTTTGTTTTATTTGAGGAAGATGCAAATGTAGAGGGTTGTATTTTAATGAAAATGGTCAAAAAGATTTTTTTATTTTAATGTATGTATTTTAGTTTTTTGGAGTAGTATTTCATCTCAGTGCTTCAGGATTAGAGTAAGATGTTTTCTTTAAAAAGTTTTTAATTTAAAAGATTTTTTATATACAAATCATAGTTTCCCTTCCTTTCTCTGCTCCCTCTCATGCCCCAGCTTCCCTTCATTCCTCCCACCCATCCACTTCTCACAGAGAATAATGTCTTTCTTGGGGAGTAAACAAAGTCTGGAATATCAGATTTAGGCAGGACCTAGTAACTCTGTTAGAAATGTTCTCCAAAAAGTCAGTTCATGCCCCATAAATCCTGATCCCTGCCCACCAACTCCTCCAGCCACACCACTGTCATCTATATTCAGAGGACCTAGTTTGGTCCCATTCGTGTTCTCTAACTCTCCTTCAGTGAGTACCAGTAGCCCAGTAAGATGCTTCTCTGGATTTCTCCATCATGATCTTAACACCTCTGGTCATATAATCTTCATTCCCTCTTTTTCACTGGACTCTGGTTAGTTCTAGATCTCTGCATCTGCTTCCTTCAGGTACAGGAAGAAGATTCTAAAAACAACAATAAAGATGGTCATTGATTTGACCCTAACCCTAACCTCTTGTTAAAGTTTCAAGCCTAAATAGATTGAGATGTGGTAAAAGTCAAAATATGTAGTGGCTTTTCTCTTCCCTAATAAAATAGGCATGTTTCTTTCTTTCTTTGTTGCTGTTTCCTTTAGTTTAAATGGTCATGTATACATTGTCACAGAAAACTCAAGGTGACCTACTTTGTATTTGCTCGTATATATTGCTAATTGTGACTGATTTTACTCTACATTTTGTCAACTTTTTTTCTGAAAAGAAGTTTATATGAAATATACCAGTATGTTTCAAACTAATCTTTGTAAATTGGACTTTATTACCAGAAATATATTTATTAGAAGAAAAAATAATAAACAAAGAGCATACTCCATGTTACATGTCAGTTTTACATTAATTTATCAGTTAAAATAATTTTGCATATTCTTAGTTTGTAGTGAGATAAACTTCATACATAAAAGCAAAGAAACTATTAGGTAAAAGTACACAAAATCAGAAAATTTTCTAGAAGCAAAGTAATATATGCTTTATTCAATAATTGTATATTAATGGTCTTCTACTTTAATAATTAAACATGTCTAAGTCCAAGGATACATCAAAGTTTATAATCTGTGCTATCTGATTATTTATTTTATTTATTTTATCGTAAATACAGTTTCCCCTACCTCTGCAATTCTCAGCCCACCCCACACCTTCATGTTCTCCCAGACTCACTCTTACTCCAGTTTTGTTTAGAAAAACAGCAGGCCTCCCAGAAATATCAACTGAATACAACATAATAAGATGAAACATGACTAGGTAGAAATTCATAACACAGTAGGCCAAAAAGGGGGAGACATTCTTACTCTGTTAGAGTTTTTTCTTTGATGGGGATGAACTGTTGTTACCCAACTCTTTGATTAATTTTGGTTTGCAGTCTCTTATGTTAAATATTAGAATACTTTTACCAATTTGATTTTTGTGACCATTTCTTTAAAGCACATGTTTCCAAATATTTATTCTCAGATAATGTCTATGTTTGATACTGAGGTATGCTTCTTGTATTTAAAAGAAGAATGGATTCTGTTTCTGTTCTGTTGGCCTGTGTCTTTTTTTTTTATGCTTATTAAATTTTAATACAATATCTTTATTAATATTTTGAGAATTTTCACATATATGCAATGTATTTTGATCATACATTCACCCCAACTCCTGCTTAGTCCTTCCAGATCCCCCACCATCCCCTCCCCCACCCCTTCTCAACTTCGTGTCTTTTTTTTTTTTTTTTTTTTTTTCCTTTTTTTTTT
>PVIH01001768.1:170613-217854 GCA_004025045.1 Sigmodon hispidus | reverse complement strand
ACTATAGAGCTACAGTAATAAAAACAGCCTGGTACTGGCATAAAAACAGACTTGTGGACCAATGGAATAGAATTGAGGATCTAGACATTAACCCAAAAACCTATGAACACCTGATCTTTGACAAAGAGGCCCAAAACATTCAATGGAAAAAAGATAGTATATTTAACAAATGGTGTTGGCATAGCTGGATGGAAGTGTGTAGAAAAATGCAAATAGATCCGAGGCTGTCACCCTGCATAAAACTCAAATCCCAGTGGATCAAAGACCTCAACTTAAACCCAGCTACTTTGAACTTGATCGAAAAGAAAGTGGGAAATACACTTCTACAAATTAGCACAGGTGACCACTTCCTAAATATAACACCAGTGGCACAGGCACTAAGACAAACAATCAATAAGTGGGATCTCCTGAAGCTGGGAAGCTTCTGCAAAGCCAAGGACACTGTCAATAGGACAAAACGCCAGCCTACAGAATGGGAAAAGATTTTCACCAACCCTACAAGTGATAGAGGTCTGATCTCTAAGATATATGAAGAGCTCAAGAATTTAGAGCCCCAAACCCTAAATAACCCTATCAAAAAATGCTGTACAGATTTAAAAAGGGAATTCTCAGCAGAGGAACTACGAATGGCTGAAAGGTACCTGAAAAAGTGCTCTTCATCTTTAGCCATCAGAGAAATGCAAATTAAAACAACTTTGAGGTACCACCTAACACCTGTTAGATTGGCTAAGATAAAAGGCACAGATGACAGCCTATGTTAGAGAGGATGTGGAGCAAGGGGAACACTCCTCCATTGTTGGTGGGAGTGTAAGCTTGTTCAGCCACTTTGGAATGCAATATGGAGGTTTCTCAGAAAACTGAGGATCAATCTCCCCAAGGACCCAGCAATACCACTTCTGGGTGTATACCCCAAAGATGCACATTCATACTCCAAAGGTATTAGCTCAACTATGTTCATAGCAGCATTATTTGTAATAGCAAGAACCTGGAAACAACCTAGATGTCCCTCAACTGAAGAATGGATTAACAAACTGTGGTACATCTACACAATGGAATACTACTCAGCAGTAAGAAAAAATGATATCCTAAAATTTGCAGGCAAATGGATGGATTTGAAGAATATCCTCCTGAGCGAGCTATCACAATCTCAGAGAGATAAGCAGGGGATTTACTCACTCACCAGTGGTCCCTAAACAAACAAACAAGAAAAAATCCAAACATGCCCAAGCGGCAAACAACAACCACTGAACAGCTTGGCATCAGATACACCCTGGACTGATCCTTCGAACCCCACTCCAACTGTAGGAATACCAGACTCACTCTTGAGGGAGGGGGGACAAAACTGGATTTGGCCAGAAGTGGAGACTGACCCAAGCATTATTGGGTCAGTGGGACCATAGGACTGTCTGCTCCCTGCCCAGGGAAGGGATGGGGAGTTGCAGAGAAGAAAAATGTCAAGAGGTGGTGGGAGGGGTAAGGGACCTTGAATAAGGAAATACAGGGATGGGAAAAAAAATTTCAGAGGGAAAGCTGAACACATAGTAAATATATGTGTAGCAATCTTATTTGCATTACCACCCTTAATAAGCCATGCTTATGATACTTATCCTCTTCACAGTTATTGTTAACTTTTCCTCATTTTAAATTCATGTTACTGTTTTTTTTTGTTAAATACAAAATAAAAAAAAGAAAAAAAAAAGAAGGAAATGCCTATAAAGATACAAGAATTTACAGAACACCAAATAGACTAGACCCCCAAAAGTCTGCTTGCCACACAATAATCAGGCTACTAAGCCTACAGAATAAAGAAAGAATCCCAAGAGCTGCAAAGAAAAAAGGCCAAGTTACCTATAAAGGTAGACCCATCAGAATTCTCAATGGAAACAATGAAAGCCATAAGGTCCTGGCTGGTCAGATGCTATACAGACACCATGATTATACAGGCCATGATTGCCAATCCAGACTACTATACCCAGCCATATTATATTAATAGCAAAACTATTAATTATCATAGATGGAGTAAACAGGATATTTCACCACAAAAGTAGATTTAAACAATACCTATTCACAAATCTGTCCATCCCAGAAAGCACTAGAGGAAAAACTCCATCCTAAGGAAGCAAGATACACCCTTGAAACCACAAGCATTACATAATCCCATAAAAGAAAAACCCAAAGAAAGGAAACATACACACACTACCACAAAAAAATAAAAAGGAAAGAACAATTATTGGTCATTAATGTCCCTTAGTATCAATGAATTCAATTCACTTATAAAACGACATAGGCTAACACAGTGGAGATGGAAACAAAAACAGAATCCATCGCTCTGCTGCATACAAGAGATGTACCTCAACTTCAAAGACAGACACTGGTTCAGAGTAAAGGGTTGGGAAAAGACTTTCCAATAGAATGGACCTAAGAAGCAAGCTGGTCTAGTCATCTTAATCTCCAATAAAATAGACTTCAAACTAAAATCAATCAAAAGAGATAAGGATGTACACTGCTTATTCATCTCAGGAAAAATCCACCAAGATGAAGTATCAATCCTGAAAATTTATGCCCCCAATACAAGGGTACCTACATATATAAAAGAAACATTACTAAAGCTTAAATCTCATATCTAAATGCACACATTAATAGTGGGAGACTTCAATACCCCACTATCACCAATGGATAGGTCTACCACACAGAAAATTAACAGAGAAATAAGAGATCTAACAGATGTTTTGACTTAAACAGATATATACACAACTTTCCACCCAAACACGAAGGAATTTACCTTGTCCTCAGAACCTCATGGAACTTTTTCTAAAATTGATCACATACTTGGTCATAAAGCGAATATCAGTAGATACAAAAAAAAAAAAAAGGAATAACTTCTTGTATCCTATGAGACCACCATGGACTAAAGTCAGAGTACAACAACAAAAACCACAGAAACTGCACACTTCTCAATTGAATCACCTCTGGGTCAAGAAAGAAGTAAAGAAAGATATCAAAGACTTCCTAATTTTTTAATAAAAATTAATCCACAACAAACCCAGACTTATAGGACACAAAGAAAGCAGTGCTAAAGGAAAATTCATAACACTAAATGTCTACATGAGAAACCTAGAGAAATCTCACACAATAGACTTAACAGCAGAACTAAAGCTCTAGAATAATTAGAAGCAAGCTATCCTGGAAGAAGTAGATGACAGAAAGCAATCAAACTCAGGGCTAAAATTAAATCAAAGAGAACAATAAAAAAGAATCAACAAATTAATTATTTGAGAAAGTTAACAAGATAGACAAGTCCTTATCCAAACTAACCAAAAGGAAGAGGAGAAGAGGGAGAGAGAGAGAATAAAAATTATAATAATCAGAAGTGAAAAGGGGGTCATAAGAACAGACACCAAGGAAACTGGAGAATCACTAGGACATACTTCAAAAATCTATCCTCCACTAAATTGGAAAATCTTAAAGAAAAGGACAGCTTTCTAGACAGATACCACTTACCAAAATTAAATAAAGACCAGATAAATTACCTAAATAGATCTATAGCCCCCAAGGAAGTTAAGGCTCTAATTAAAACTCTTCCAGGCAAATAAAGCCCAGGGCCAGATAGTTTCAGTGCAGAATTCTACCAGACATTCAAAGAAGAACTAATACTAATACTTCTCCAGACTGTTCCATACAATAGAAACTGAAGGAACATTGCTGAACTCTTTTTATGAGGCCACAATCACCCTGATATCCAAGCCATTCAAAGATGCAACAAAGAAAGAGACCTCCAGATCAATCTCCCTCATGAACACTGATGCAAAAATACTCAATAACATACTAGTAAACCAAATTTAAGAACATATCAAAAATCATCCACCATGATCAAGTAGGATTCATCCCAGAGATGCAGGAATGATTCAACATTGAAAAACTGTTCATTATATAAACAACCCAAAACAGAAAAACCCACATGATCATCACCTTAGATGCTAAAAAGCTTTTGGCAAAATTCAACACTCCTTCATGATAAAAGCCTTGGAAAGAATTCAGAAATTCATGGAAAATACCTAAAACATAATAAAGGCAATATATAGCAAACCAACAGGCAATGTTAACTAAATGGAGAGAAACTCAAAGAAATCCCACCAAGAACAAGACAAGGCTGCCCTCTCTCCCCATAGTTATTCAATATATTTCTAGAGTCTTAGCTAAAGCAATAAGATAACAAAAGGAGATTAAGGGGATACAGATTGGAAATGAAGAAGTTAAACTATCACTATTTGCAGATGAAAAGATAATATACATAAGTGACCCCCAAAATTCTACCAGGGAACTCTTACAGCTGATTAACACTTCAGCAATGTAGTAAGCTACAAGATTAACTCAAAAAAAAAAAAATCAATAACCCTCCTATACACAATTGATAAAAGGACAGAAAAAGAAATCAGGAAAACATCAACTTCTATAATAGCTACAAATAGCATTAAATATCGTGGGGTAATTTTAACCAAAGAAGGGATAGACCTGTGTGATAAGAACTTTAAGTCACCAAAGAAAGAAACTGACAAAGATAACAGAAAATGGAAAGATCTCTCACACTCCTGGATAGGTAGGATCAACATTGTAAAAATACCAATCTTACAAAAAGCAATCTACAGATTCAATGCAATCTCCATCAAAATCCCAACACAATTTTTCACAGACTTTGTAAAAACAATACTCAACTTCATATGAAATAACAAGAAACCCAGGATTCTCAAAGCAATCCTGTCCAATAATAGAACTTCAGGAAGCATTACCATTCCTGACTTCAAGCTGTACTATAGAGCTACAGTAATAAAGACAGCTTGGTATTGGCATAAAATCAGACTTGTGGATCAATAGAATTGGATCAAAAACCCAGACCTTAATCCACACACCTATGAACACCTGATTTTTGACAAAAAAAAAGGCCAAAAAATATACACTGGAAAAAAGATAGTATCTTCAACAAATGGTTCTGGCATATCTGTATGGTAGTATGTAGAATAATGCAAATAGATCTAAATCTATCACCCTGCATGAAACTCAAATCCAAGTAGATAAAAAGCCTTGACATAAACCCAGTTACACTTAGCTTGATAGGAAAGAAAGTGGGAATGTATTGGCATAGGAGATCTCTTCCTAAATATAGCACCAGTAGCCGAGACACTATGAAAAACAATCAATAAATGTGACCTCCTGAAACTAAGACTCTTTTGTAAGGGAAAGGACACAATCAATAAGACAAAAATGACAGCCTACAGAATGAAAAAAATAGTTTTACCAACACTACATCTGACAGAGGACTGATCTCTAAAATATATAGAGAACTCAAGAAACCAGAGGCCAAAAATCCAAATAACCCAATTAAAGTACGGAGTTCATAACTAAAAATCGAATACTCAACAGAATTCCAAATGGCTAAAAACACTTAAAGAATTGCTCAATATCCTTAGCAATTGGAGAAATACAAACCAAAACTCTGAGATATCATCTTTTACCTGTCAAAATGGCTAAAATAAAATAAAAAAAAAAAACCACAGATGAAAGCCTATGCTGGAGAGGATATGGAGCAAGGGAAACACTTCTTCATTGCTAGTGGGCATGTAAACTTGTATAACCACTTTGAAAATCAGTATGGTGGTTCCTAAGAAAACTGGTAATCAACCTACCCAATGATCCCCCAATACCACTATTGGGCATATACCCAATATTCTTAGCCCAAGGGCATTAACCAACTATGTTCATAGCAGCATTATTTGCAATAGACAGAAACTGGAAGCAACCTAGATGCTCCTCTTCTGAAGAATAGTTTAAAGAACTGTGGTACATTTATACAATGGAGTACTACTCAGCAGGAAAAAAAAATGCATGTAAATGGATGGATTTGTAGAATACCATCCTGAGTGTGGTAACACAGACCCAGAAAGAAAGACATTGTATGTACTCACTCATAAGTAAATTTAGAAGTAAAACAAAAAATGTCCAGGCTGCAAACCACAAACTGTTAGCAGTTAGGTAACAGGAGTAACTTAAGAGAGACAGCCAAGGATTCCCCTAGGAAGGGGAAATAGAGAAGAGCTCCTGAGTAAATTGGGATATAATGGGCATCAAGGGGGTGGTAGAAACAAATCATTAGAGGAGATGGCTGAGTGAGAGCAGAAACAGAGAGGGAGGACAAAGAAATGGATATCTTGATAAAAGGAGCCATTGTGGGATGCAAAAGAAACCTGATGCTAAGGAAACCTCCAAGAACCCACAAGATGTACCTGGTTAGGACTCCAAGCAACAATAGTGGAGAGAGTGCCTAAATAGGACTTCCTCTATAATCAAATGAATGATCACCATAATTGTCTTTATAGAACCTTCATCCAGCAGTGGATAGAGGCAGAAGCAGAGATGCAAAGCTAAACATCAGGTAGAGCCAAAGAAAGAGAAGAGAGAGTATGTGAGCAACAGGATCGGGTTCATGAGGAGAAGACCCATAGAGATGGCTGAATGGAACTCTTGGGAGCTCACTGACTCAGAAATAATCACTGAGGAACCCTCATGGAAAGGAACTAAACCCTCTGAAGTTAGATGGCAGTCAAATGGCGTGGGCAGTTTGTGGAGCCTCTCGCAGTAGGATCAGACTATGTTCCTGGTGCATGAACTGACATCTTGGAGCCCATTCCCTACAGAGAAACACCTAACCCAGCCTTGATACTGGGATGAGGGAAATAGGACCTACCTCAACTGGATATGCCAGACTGAACTGATCCACCTTGGGATTCCTTTCCCTCCTTGGGTTGGAGGAGGCTGAGGGAAGACTGAGAGGAGGGAAGGAGGGGGAAGCTGTGGTAGGTACCAAAAACCCTTGTAAATAAAATTTTAAAAAGAATGAAACAAATGCTACTTTAACTAGTAAGTAATGGTAGCTGTCAATTAGCTTTGTGAAATTACACATTTAAAAGAACCTTGGTATGCTCTATAGTACTGAGAGTTCCTTATTAAATAAAAACATAAGAGAGAAGGTATTGAGGGATATAAATTGCAAATGACTATCAAATCAGAGTTACTTTCTTTGTGTATTACACAAATTCTATTCAGTATTATAATAAAAACTCTGAGTCAGATATTGGGGAAAAGCTGGAATATTAGGAAATAGGGAACAAACCACAACTAATTCTCACCCAGGCAACTTCAAAGGCTGAATGGGATGCATCCTATCTTCATGGGTCTTCAGACTGACTGTCACAAAGGTAGAATGCTGAACATCTGCTTTCTCCTACCTTATATTTCTTTTTCAGCCAAGCTGTTTTACTTCCTGGTTCAAGTCTCCTAGAATTAGAAATAAAGTTGTGTGCTACCACTACCTGTTAGGGTTTGAACTCACAGATATCCAGAAGGATCTCTGGTTACTGAGTGATGGTACTAAAGGCATGGGTCACCACTCCCTGACCTTCATAACTTGGCTGTGAGTAATTCTGTCCTCTGATATTCCAAACTGTTTTATTAAATATACAATATATCATGACATCTGTGTTTTATGACATTCTTTTATTCAAACAATATAATGAGATAGTCTTTACCTCCGATATTCAAATAGAAAGACAGAATAGAAGACACTAAATATTTATTGACACAATTCAGCAAGTAAGGAGTTCAGAACCTGAACCCAAGTCTCTGAACACAAAAGTATATTAGCCACTTCCTGAGATCCTGACTATCATTTTCTTGTGTTCCACATGTATATACAAAGGTCATAGTAAGTCTGGTAATATATAACACAATGAATAAACAACTATGCCTTGACTTTTAGATCCTGCCAAGACATGTTTTCATAACATTTCACATTAAGATAGCTTAAAGAATTGGTGTTTTGCTTTTGGTTTTATAATTATTATTGGCCCTATTGTTTCTTCTTCCTTCATGATTGCCAAAATTCAGATTTAGAGACAAAAGGAGGCAATATAAGCACACTTAAATTTTACCACTAAATTTAATACAGTTAAAATATTGTATTTTAGTAGGTAGTTCCCTCCCCATCTCCTTTCTTTCCTTTAAGTGACCCCCGTCTGACCTGCAGAGGCTTTTAAAAGCTCTTTTATGGCCAGACAGAATGGTGCAAACACAGATGTTTCAAGAAGCTTCTAAAATTATCGCATGCCCACACAGAATTTAAATAAAGGATTTAGAATGTGCTGCAACCTGTCTACCATTTTCCTTGAGAGAAAGGAAGAGTAGTATCCACAGAAAGGATGCTGCTGACTGGAACTGGATATTGTTACATTCCAGAGTCTTATTTTGAGAAACTCCAGAAGTCCAGGAAATGGTTGCTATTTACAAAAGTACAGGTCGCTCACTCCTATTGTTTATACTCATCATTATCCCAAACTACAGTAGCAGGGTTGATAACCTACATTAAGCTGCTCTACAGTCTCTCTGCACAAGAGGGCTACCATTCACAGTTCCTTTTAAACTCTCTGGTTTGTGCTGCCCACTGAGAAAAACATGTCTGCTTGACAAAGCTCCTGAGGTACTTATGCAGTGCACAGATCACACCAAATTTCTTTGGAAAAGAGAGTGACAGATTTTATTGGTCCTCTTTGACATGCAGTTAATTCAATAATCACATACTAGCTTGGGATTGATATAAGTATCATCTCATTTAGTAGTACATGGGTTTTCATGAATGGTCCTCTTTACTAGTGGAGTTAAGTATAAAGAAAACTTAAAGAAACTTAGTGAGTGGCCACATGGATTTTCAAATCAATATAATTATACACAAATGTTCATGCATGCTTGATTCCAAGACCTTGTGTGAACATCCCCCAAATCCACGAATGTATAAGCCTCTTGTATAAAATACTGCCCCATATCACCTATGTAATTTGTATAAATTTAATAAATTCTTATATATTTCAGTGAGGCAGAAGTTAATTATCAGAATTAAGTTAGAGAAAATGTATAATAAAGGAAAAATAATGCCATGTTGTATATTAAAGAAGGTAATAGGAAAATGTCTTTTTTTGGACTTTTTCTGGGGCTCTAGAGCAAAAGATCTAATATAACAGAAAATAATCATTCTTCAATTCCAACTCTTGCTTCCCAGAAAAGCCAATTTAATTTATGCTATTTTAAGTTATGAGCAGTTCACTCATTTATCACTGTTACTATCCCACAATAAGAAAATTGTTTCTTCACTACTAAGAATGGAAAAGGCTTTCATAAGTGAGCCAAGGCTGACTTTCTGTCTTGTCAGTACAAGACCCAGTTACTATATCAAGTCATTATGCCTAATAAAATAGACAACCAGAGGGTACTTTTAGTCTGGGTAACACTTTTGTCACCCTGGGTTTTTTTAAGTATTTTTTAAATATGTCAACATCACCACATCTTAAGTTCTACTCTGACATGATTTTCTACTTGCCCTCAACTAACATCTTCCTAGTGCATATTTATATTCTTTAATATATGCCTTGATACTGGAACACATTGAACTCTTAGAGTATTTGATATATTCTACTTCCCAAATATTGTCACTATAATATTTTCCACTTCCCATTCTGTCCATAGTAATTTTGGTATTCCCTAACCCCCTTTAGAATTTTTTGTGCCACATGAATACTCTGTCCTTATCATGTAGCAAAAAGGAATTTCATTACAATTCTGTGCATTGTCCTTAAACAGACTGGCAGATCCTGTGTCTGCTTTTTGAAATGTTTTCTTTTGGGATATTTTCTCTGAGATCTTAGCCTCATACTGTGAGATGCAAGAGCCACATGACAAAAGTGCATCTAGGAGCTCCTGTCTAGCTACACTTCCAGCTGATAGATAGCATCAACTGCTAACCATCCACCCCTGCTGAGGAATCCCTGCCTACCTGACAGCTGTTTGCAAGCATATGAGAGATTGCAAGTGACAACCATGTAGATGAGTCCAGTCAATGCACAGACCTTAAGAGACAGTAAAATTATTATTATTGTTATTACTATCATTATTGCTCTGATTATTATTATTATTATTACTTTTAGTACTGGAAGTTTGGGGAGTGGATTGTTAGGCATTAGAAAGCAACAGAGAATTGATGATGGAGGACTCAGCAATTATGACTGTCCACAGGTTTCTGTAATAGCATCTCAGGTGCATCTTACCTCTGCTGCACACGCTTCTCACTAAGTCTCATGAGTCCTGAATGTGCTGCTCACCTTGACAGGTCCCATGCTTCCCCTCTTCCTATTAGCAAAATCTGTCAGGTTTGAAACTGATGGCTGGGTGCATGGAACTTGCAGTAGAAATTCTAAGAGATGTAGACATTTCTTAACATAAGAAAAAACCCACTGTTTTCCATGTGGGCTTCTCCTTTGGGTAGCAAGGTTCAGCAGAGGTTATAAAGCCCAAGAGCAAGTGAGATCTGTTGTTGTTTGACCTTTTCAGAGAGCACAGAGCTAAATTTAACATTCAGCATGAGAACTATTTTAGCCTAGAGGTATAGCAGCAATCACTACTATTTATACTTTCAACTTTAATAATTTTATGGAAAATTAATTTTAAGACATCTTTAAATTTTCTTATAAGAAGTAGGGCTCAAACTACAAACAAATAATATTAAACCACCTTTTTCTGAGCATCATATGCAAGAATTATGCAAGAATTTCTTTTCATTATAAAGTGAGCAAAGCACTTGCCTAAATAGCGTTATACCCTGTTTAAAATAATATTCCTAAAATCCATGTTTGTAATACAAACATAGACACACACACACACACAGATACACACACAAACACACTTGTATATATGTGCCTTGATTCTTATCTTTCTGAGGAAGTGACATTTTCTAGTTATTATCGCAATGATACTTTTCATCTTACATACTCCAATGTACTGTTCATAACTCAAATAGTTCTTTAAAATATGTGAGCGCTATTTTGTGCTTCTCATTTATTTTAGTGTTCCAACGAAGATCAGGCCTACAACCAAGGAAAATGAGAATGTTAATGTAGACCAAGAGTTTAATTTTAGTAATTGTGTATTTTAATATAAGAAGGATTAAACTAGTAAGTCACATACATTGTTACAAAGGGAAAGGCTAGTTTAAATAATCATGCTGTGTCAGTCATGCTTGCTGGTGAGGTCCAAACCTTGAAGCAGCATGTAAATGTTTGAGAAACATTGACTTGCAGTTTCTTAAAAGGGTTTCCTTATAATCCACTGATTGATTGTTGGATAGCTGTCTTATGCTGGTTAATTAATTCTTCTGTTTTTCCCTTTGAGTATGCAAGCTCATACTTGCCACAGTGGAATACATAGAAGCAACCTTTTTCTGTAGCCCAAATCATTAATGTTTAATTCAAATTTTTGTACCATAATAGATGCTCACTAAAGCCACCTTAGAAACAACCCATGAATTAAATAGCTTGAAAGCTTGGGTGTGTGTGTGTGTGTGTGTGTGTGTGTGTGTGTGTGTGTGTGTGTCTGTGTGTGTTCAGAAAGTTCCCAGAGTTAGGAAGCAGAAACTTGGAATTCATGACTGTGCTCATCCTTAGGAGAGAGGCACAGGTCTTACTTCTCAGCACTTTATCTTCCCTGCTACAGCCTCATCCTCACATTTTATACACAGCACCATGAGCAGAGCCCCCTCCTCCTTCCTGTAGCACCGTGCTTTGTCTTTATGTGCTCATACACCAACTGACAACTTGGCCTTTTTCAGTTTACCTTAGAGTTGAAGACAGT
Source organism: Sigmodon hispidus (assembly GCA_004025045.1). Classification (NCBI taxonomy): domain Eukaryota; kingdom Metazoa; phylum Chordata; class Mammalia; order Rodentia; family Cricetidae; genus Sigmodon; species Sigmodon hispidus. The sequence goes on along the minus strand of PVIH01001768.1, from coordinate 206,130 downwards.
GTATTAACACTTCGAATAACATTAGAATTTGTAGGAACAATGTAAGTAAGTTTCCATTTGAATTTTATTTGAGAGAGATTTTGGAGACATCTTAAAAAAATAACTTATCCTGTCCTTTTATCAAAGAAGAAATGACTTGTTCCCTCTTTTGAACTTCAAATACTGCTTAAGAACTTCTATCTTAGCATCAAGTAAACTATCCCCTGTATTCCAGATCAAGACCCATAGGCACATACCCTAGTCTTAGATGCCTCACAGACTTCCTTATTTAAGACCTTTGAATTTACCACTTGCTCTGAAGATACAGTCCCATCAATTCCCATTTATTAGTGGGTGCTTAAAGGAGGCACTTTCTGACATGCAATAAAAAGCAAACCTAATGAGCAAATGGCAGTGAACTTGAGGGGCACTTTAGGGGAAGGTCTATCAGTATTCATAACTCTGACACACTATAAAAGACACTTTAGTGCAACAAAAATGTGTCAGAATAGATACTGAGTTAACTGAAGAAGGAAATTTCTGGTAAAACATGTAAGAGCACCTATTTCAACCAATGTGAACTATAAATATATTTTCCCCTTTGCTGACAACTCATTTACCAAGTGTCAGATAAATGGTATTGAAGGCAGCACTGATATTAACTTCAAACGAAGTTCTATAACATTGAAAGGTACATAACTATTCTTCCTTAGCATTTCTCTATAATTAATGCCTTGACCTTGCCTAGGCAGATGATGCCTCTCAAAAATCAGAGAGATTACCTTTAGAAATAGTTTTTATCATGATATAAATGGCAGGTTTTAGTTTCTTATTCTTGCTACAACTCACTTTTCAACTAATATAGACCAAGTTAAGGAGTACTTTTGGTTTCTTAAAGTAAGTTGATTTCTTTTTTATTGAGGACAGAAATTGATTTGCTCCCATGGCTGGACACAGAGATAGACAGCACCATGAGGAAAACTCTGGGGAGAGCGTAAGTCCAAGCAGCAGTGATGGACAAAGCATGGTGGGGGCTCTGCAAAGAGGAAATAAGGCTTTCGACTGATTTACTCTTAAATTTTCAAAGTAAGATGACATTTCTCTTTATATGTTTTAAATATTTATTTTATTGTTCATTTATTTAATTGTGTTTTGCGTGTGCAATCACCCGTGGAGGATGACAAAAGGCACTGGAATATGTAAAGGTGGAGTTACAGACAGTGTGAGCTGCCTGATGTGACTTCTGGGACTCTGACTCAGGTCTTCTAGAAGCATAGTAAGTGCTCTTAACAATGATTCACCTCTTCAGCCTCCAAGATATTTTCCTAAGAAATCCAAACATCTCTAAAGCAAGGCTGAATCTGTGTGTCTCACAGCATGGACCAGAGACATGTATTCATATTTGCATTTGATTAATATAATGGTAAGCAGGGATAAGAGATGTAAACTTTTCATAAATCACATATGCAGACCTTTTATACAAAATAATAAGTTTTTCTCCTTTATTCCAATATCAGTAATGGAATTACAATTAATTGTTTTTAAATTCATAACAGGAAGCATCTCTAATTTCATTATTGTTATATTGTTATTATTATATTATTTAATGTTATTTTATACATATAGCAATCCTATGCATTATAAAATTGAATATTAGCAGTATGGAATATAGTTTGGAAGCAACACAAACAACCAAAATAATAATCTCATCTTTTACAACTGTGGCATCAGACTTGATTCTTGATGATTTTCTAAAAGAGCAGAGTATGTCTAAAAATACTATCTTTTTCGTTTCTGTCACCTAAAGGAAAATATTGTTAATGAGGTAACTTGACTAAGAAACTAAACTTTCACAAGTAAAACACAGAAAGAAAAAATCAATAGGGGACCAGACAGCAGCTGTTATGTGTGTTTGGGTGTGTGTGTGAGCATTGCTATAGCATTGCCCAAGTGTGGGGTCCATCTTAATCCTCTCTAACACAAAAACACAGTTTGCTGACTTCTTCTGCATTATGTTTTCACAGTCACTATCAATTTCCATCAAAACTCTGCAGATATTTTACCCAAAATAATTATAAAAATTGATTTAGGAATGTTATTGGTATTCTAGCCTAGATGGACCAGGACAGTTCAATCTCCATCTCAGTATTGTAGGTAGTGAGGACAAGCTGGAGGTGATTGTGGATGTTCAGCTTTCATCTGTAGGCTGTAATAGTAAGTGGTTCCAGGAAAAGCATGCAAAGCACTCACAGTATCAAGAAAATATTGTGTCATTGAAAGGATCTCAGTTTTCGGTTGACCAGAGAATAGGATGAAGCAGGCAGTAGAGAGTAAAAGAAAAGAAGATACAAATCTGGAATATACAGGAAAAAGAAATAATGCCAGTCCATTGTTCTTCCTTAACTGATAGTACATAGAACATTTCATTTGTATTTATGCATGAAACATCAGCAGGTGGCCATATATTGGAATATAAAACATTTAGATGAAATTTTTGTATTTGAGAAATTTAATCACCATATTTCTTCATTCATATACCAGACATATAAATTTCTCTAGAGGTTTTAGCAAAAGATGTAAGAAAATATTCTAAAATTTTTGTTCTTAGAAATCATGCTCTAATATGAACAGGATGATATGGATGACATAAAACATAAATCAACATAGAGAGGGTATATACTGATGCCATTCTTCAGAAAATATAAGAAGTGACTAGATGGAAGGTAGTAATGCTGTTTTAAATAAGTAGCCACATAAAAATATGAGTGAACTAACATTCATGAAAGAAGGTAGGTAATATAGTAGGTCATGTGGCTATCTGAGGAAAAAGATCTTATAGAAGAGGAGTTGACAAGTGAGAATGCCTAGAGTCTGTTCATTCTTAGCAGGTTTGTGAGAAGAAAGCAGAGTGAAAAAAAAGTAGGATGATGAAGAAATTAGTCAACAAAGAACAGGCTAGATTATCTGGGTCTTGTTGGGTGTTTCAAGTCCTTTGGCTTTTTCTGAATTGGATATAAAAGCAGAAAAGACATTTTGGGGGGAGAAGGATTTTATTTTTTTAAAAAAAATATAAAATTGAGTGACAAGAAAAAAAGAAATATATAACAATGCCATTGTGTAGAATGAATTAGGTCAAGCTTTTGCAGCATGACCTGATTATTTTGCTACACTGAGAACCACCTAGATAAGATAATTATGAGATCTTCATGTTGGTTTCTGGGACCATCGCAATAATTCTTGAGATTGCAGTGATTGGATGGATCAGAATGGATGGAAAGGGCAAGAAGTTAACTCCAGATGCATTTTGAAGAAGAACCAACGTTTGGTGATATTACGTGTGATATGTGAGCTCAACAAATGAGCCAACAGTGATGCTGGCATAAACTAAATTGACTGTTAAAGAAGCCTTCAGTTGAGATAGTGTGAGTCACTGAAGGTCAGAAATCTGGCTTGGGGAACTGTTAGAAAACCATTAGCATCAGACACCCAAGTAGAAAGAAATGAAGTTCCTTGAATGATCTCTGAAAGCGTTAGTAGTTGAGAAGTCTCGGAGATGAAAAGGGATATAGCTAGGAGATTAACAGGAGAAAGAACTCACAAAATAGAGTATCCCGAGGGAAAAAAAATGATACCTTTGTCAATGCTGCTAATGGGTTAAATTTGATAGGGAATTATTACTGACTGATGTATTTATCAATGGGAGGTTCTTTGGAAATCATGAGGGATGGTCCCAAAAGCCAATATGAAAATCTCAGAATTTCCAAAGATTGGCAGGATCAGCAATAAGGTTGTAGAATAATAGGAGTGAAATGGTGGTAAGAAATTACCAAGTATATTCTTCTCAGAAGTTTGAATTTAAGAAAAATAAAAGAAATGACAGAGCCCCTTGATATTAGTGCAGTAGGAAGAAGTCAAGAAAGACTTCCCACACACAGCTAATGCAGGCCTGCCAACTTAGGAATTCCTCCAGGCTGACAAAAACATGAGTTGAGAGATAAGGAAGAGTTTGAGGTTAAGGGGAGAGTGTGAGGAACCAAGGTTGTAGTATAACTTTTGGTAGTTTGACAAAAGCATCTGTGTTGGTTTGTTTTTGTTGTCAAATTGAGAAACCTACAGTGACTTGGGAGGGAGGAACCTCAACTGAAAGATCACTCAGATGGAATTGATCTTTGCAGATAGTTTTGATTGATCATTGATGTCCTAGAGCCCAGCCCATTTTGGTGACACCAACCCTAGGCATGTGGGCTGGGTTGTAAAAAAAAATAAATAAATAAAATAAAGAACCAGCCAGGAGTCAGAATTCATCCTTATTTTCTACTTGAATTCCTGCCCTGACATCATTCAGTTATTGACCATTATTTGGACAGGCTAAATGAATCAAGCTCTTACCTCTCTAACCTGCTTTTGTAAGAGTCTTTTATCATAGGTACAGAAAAGTAACCAACTCAATAACCAGTGGTCTTGGTGTCTAAGCTCAGCTGCTGATTCATAATCCTGAAAATGGGGTGTGTGTGTGTGTGCATATGTTTGTATATATATTTAGACATAAAAGGGTACATATTATATATTAAATATGAAATCCACCAGTTAATAAGATAAATTCAAAAAATAACTTTTTAAAATGGGGCTCAAAAAAATGAAATTATTATGGGTGGATGAATAATGTTACTCCAGATAACATATTTAATAAAATAAAAATTATATTGCAAGTCATGAGCCACTTCCTTATATGTTATTGTGAGGCCTATAAATTTCCAAAACAACACAGGGCATTGCCATAGTCTTTGGTTACCCTCAGCAACTACATGTTAAGACCCTATTACTGAAGACAACACATGGTTTGACTGCAGAACATAGAGAATAAATTCTCAAATGACCAGAGGAAGTTCTTACACATCCGCCAGCTTTCATACTGCAAGAAAAGTGCCACATATGCTGCTAGAGGAAAAATGGACATCTACAGTCTAACCTAGTACTTGATCCTGAATACTACAATACCAAACTGCTGGGTAATATATGTTGCCTGTTACAATAGTCATGGGGTAATCAACCACTTTATGACCTGATCTGAGACTTTCTCCAAAGGAAGTACTTTATGGCTGTTATTACAAACCTGATCATAAAGCACATTGATGGGGAAGTCATAAGCCCTAGGTTAGAACTGACTATTATTGTTTTGTTAACTGGTCATGCTGTCAAAATGTCTTCTGTATTTTCACCTGAAGACCTGGGTTATTCTCAACTTTGGCTAAAGAAGTTTTTTTGCAGTGGACATCAGTCAAGAAACACATTCCTAAGTGTCACAGTACTAACAATAAGAGATTGAGTGATCAGCCTTAATTTTTTTCACTTGAAGAAAAGAATCCGCTAAACTATAAAAGAATATTTAGCTCAGTCTGGGACCATGGAAACTCTATGATTCTCAAGTGAAAGATAAAACAAATTATTATAGTTTAAACACCCAGTGAAGTAAAATGTCAGCTTGATAATAGCAGCACTTGTATGGTGTCATCTAGAGTGACAACCAATGTACCTCTGATACCATTGTTATAAATTCAAAGGGTCATGATAAGAAATAAATTGTATGTCCTTTCTCACATAGAAGAAACAATTGTCATACTAAGATTTGTAGTTTTGTTTTTTTCCCTAGACTAATTAGGATGCAGAATTAAGCTCATCTCATCTCTTCCCTACACATGTAGAAAGTCATTCACAAGGGCTGCCCTGAGGTATAATAAAGGTAATGTTAGTTTCACTCCTAGAACTTTTCTTTTGCTTCAATCATAATTTGTTTACCAAATCAAAGACCAGCAATACTACAAAAAAAAAAAACCCAAAATATAAAATTAAGGAAATAGAAAGAAAGAAAACTTTGGTGTGCTTAGCTAAAAGTTTATGCTGTTTGATCATGTTTCCCAGCCCCACAAAGTACAGGCATAAACTTAAAATAAAACAAACAAAGAACTATCAGAAATAATCAGCAGCACAGCCCTCCCAGTTCTCTTCCTCTCTTATCCACAGAAGCCACAAAACCTCACTGAACAACCCTTAAGTCTTTATTGTATTTTGCCTCTGGTGTTGGCTCATCACTGAAGGCCAAAAGTATCTGATATGGTCAGAAATAACTTTAAAAAAATATTGCCCCACTGAGCCAATGAGTACTTCAAATTGTAAATTTGCTACATGCAAGGTAGAGTGAACACTTCAGTTCTGGAATAAATGGACCGGTTCCCTATGCCGTCTCAGTATTCTTGTTTTATGAAGGCCAGAAATGCCGAAATGAAGAGAGAATGTATATAAAGGCCCTGAAGGTACAGAAGAATTTTATATCCTTCATAGCCACAGAGATAAATAGTTAAATCTGGACATCATAACAGGAAGCTGTTCACAAAACCTCAGTTGCTCCCTTAGAGAGAGTTTGCTTCAAGCCTGAGCAAAGAATAGCCTGCTGAGTGTTTTGAACTGAGTCAGAAAGATGTGTCTTTATGCCTAATTACATATGTGGGGTTCCAGAACACAATCAGGACAGTCCATTGACTTTAGCTTCTCTCTTTCCCTCTGGCAGCAGTGCAAAGATTACTTATGATTTTTGTTTTCTTATTATTGATGTTGCTGACTATAGTTCTTTCTTTTGATCAGTATCCAAACAGTATACATTTTGCTTTAAGAATGTGCAGTGGTTACACAAAGAAAGCTGGAGAGTGTGGTCTTCCCAAGTACCAGATGGCTAGTCCTGAAAACATAAATACAAATAACATTATATGGACTGAACTGTTTGTATTTAGGAATATGAACCCACACACACACCTACACACTTAGTATGAATTTAAACGAGAGTAGATAGGATTCTATAGGAAGCCTAGGTGAGAGCAGAGGAAAGGGAGAAATGTAATTATAGCATTATTTCAAAAAATGCAATAAAATAAAACAAAATATTTGTTTGAGTCAAAAAAAGAATGTGGTTACAATAACTTGAAGTACATGATATTGTTTGCAGTAGAATTTTTACTAAAGTAATTTATAGAGCTCAAGTAATATACATGTCCTAGTTGGTGAATCATAATATTTAGAAGTTATGGTAAATTCAAATAAGAAGAAAGTAAATATGATATATAGCACTTCTTGCATTAAATGTGACATGTCTACCAATTTTTCAAATTTTTTATTTATTTATAATTTTGTTATGGTGGTAATTAAATTTGTCTGTTAAATTCCAGACAAATCCTCTATCACTGAACTACATTTCTAGTCCTCAGATTTTTTTATGATAGAAGTTTTAACATGTATATTAATATTTTCTATTTTCACATATATATAATTATATATGCAATACCTATGTATATATCCACATACACATATTGTATATATAATAACATGTATTACATGTATGCATGCATGTGTGCATACATAAGAGAAATATATCCACATATATATTGTATATATAATAATATGTATTACATGTTATGCATGTATGTGTGCTTACATAAGAGAAATCAACAGGGAACACAAAATTTGGGCAGCATCATTTTGCATATTTTGTCCTTAGCCTACAAGTTTGGTAGATATTATAGTTCATATTGTTTGCTACCAGGAACTATCTCTGGCAAAGATACAAACACATCTCATTTCCAAGCTGCACACAAATTTGAAATATGTCCAGGGAGGCATGCTTTCACAACACTGGAAGCTTGCATGTAAGAGCTGGCAGGCAACTGTGTAATTATCCAATCAGTATGATGAAATCTGTAAGTCTCCGAGTTTAATGACAAGACCTGACACTCTATTTATGTTATCAGATTTCCATGTGTAGCTGGTACAGCACTAGGTCAGCCCAGTCTAGTCCTCAAGCTGCTAATATTATTCTTTCTTTTGGGCCCTCGACTACAGTCCGTACATAATGAAATTTTCATGGGACATTTTAATTGCATCCATTGAAAACTCATACTCTTAATCACATGTTCAAGGACTTGAAGGAGTGATGTAAGGGCACTTTGAACCATATAATTGTCAGAAAATTGCTACAGTTTTTCTATATTTTTTTCTAACATCAACATCATACAGTTTCATTAGCTATGCATACTATATGTCAGGTACCAAAGTTGAGAAAACATTACTTTAATTAAATGCTAATGTTCTGAAAAGTATAGTCATCACCTCTATCTCATACATGAGAAAAGAGCATTTTAAATGTGTAAATTTCAGCAGTTTGTCTAAAACCATAGCCTTGCAAAACCAGAGATTCAGTCACATTGGCTTAATTCCAAAGCATGTATTTTTTTTTAAAAAAAATATTTTTTATTTTTGTATTCATAAGTAACTTTAGATAGAGAATTAGAAAAAATATAAAAGTTTTGAATATTTTTAATTGAGCTTTCCTAGGTCGCCTCTTACAATTACAGAGGCCAGAAAAGTTGATGTTTACAAATCGGGCTGTATTTATTAAACTGAAGATTTTCATGCTCTGCCCATTTCTCTACTAATGCCCTACTAATACCCCACTCAGATTCTCACACTGTCTTTATTAGGATGTGTTTCTAGTCTTCTCCAGTACCCAACAGTTGTCATCCTTTGTCTTTTGGTTCTCTCATACTTTCTGAGGACTGATCACTTATTCACTAAAATATCTCTTTTTATATTATGACTACCAATTTTGATGTGTATGATGTTTTCTTATGATTGGGTTAAGGGTTCATATCTTTTCCTAGAATGCCCCAACAATGATGTGTCATTTGTCTTTATATTGAGTAGTACATGAGAGTGATCATGACAAGCTGAAGAACAGATATTTACTTATCTCATCATCTTATCCTTTAACTGTGTGGTGATATTGGCCAACTACAATCTAGGATCACAGCTGAAGGAAGATTAAACAGCTCAGAATATGTCCTGCTATTTAACAGAAATAACAGACCCTCCCATGATTAGTTAAAATAGGCTTTAAAATTTAGCTTGCATGTGTGTGTGTATGTGTGCATGCACAAAACTGCATATAGCAAAATGCCAGTAAATGTTTAGCAATCAACTCACTTCAAAAACAATTTCCTAATTTTAAGTGTTGCTGGGTTTTTTTTTTTTTTGTTGTTGTTGTAAGTATCCCTACCATTATATGCCCTGTGTCAAGTAGATAATGTCATGTCATTGATCTTAGAGCTGGTCCAACATGCCCCAACCTATTCCTAGGATGCAAGCTTCAATATCCTGTTGAAATAATATGTATTTATACACTTCATATTTTTGTTCTTAGCTATTGTTAATAGAATCAAGGAAAACATGTATTAACAAGAGACATAATTTTAAAACTGAACAGTAGAATTAATTTAAAAAACAATTACAGTCATCCCTATATTATGAAAATCAGGGTGAAAGTTTTGTTAACATCTTTGTTTTAAATCTTTAAATAGCAAAGAGTGTACTTTTGAATGTTCTAATTGTTGTATGTTACTGAACATAACTTCAGAAGTATGAGATGAGATGGTGACTTGAAACCACAGGCTAAATCATCCTCTGTCTTACATTGATTAATCCTGATGGTCCAACATTTTTTTTAACTCCTCAGTCATAAGAATTAGATTATATAACAGTGACCTCCAGTCTTCCTTACTAATGAGGTCACAGCTGATTGCTAAATTAGCTATTAGCAAGAGACCCATAAATGTTCATTTTAATTGAAAACTTTATTTTTAATATATTTCACAGTTCGTGTTCAGCTTAAAATTTATTTTGTAATCCAAACTTATATGTGCTACTGCATAAAAAAAATTCTCTTCACATTTCATGAACACTTTGTTATTTAATTGACTGACCAAATGTGAGGCATATTTTAAAAATAATTAGAAGATAAAATTTCGATCTGACATTCTTCCTATGCAGATCTCAATATCTATTTAAAGATCAATTCCACATAACAGTATTTTAATGATATTTAGTTCAATAATGAATTGAAAGTTTTATTTTATGTACACGATTGGGCAGGATGGCTTTCCAAACATATTCCCAAACCTGAATGACAAAGGAAATTTCTGGCTCTACTTAGAGATCTTGGGGAGGAGAAATTGTCTTCCTTTGTGAATGAACCATTATAATCACAAAGGCCCTTCTGAGCAAAAGGCAGGAGGAATGGAATGAGGAGAGAGGGTTGGGCAATGGAAGCAGTTTGATGTGATGAGGCCCTCAGTCTCTAGAAGGGAAGGTCCCCTCCCCCAGCTTGCAATGCAGCATACTTCTGACACCCCACAAATTCAGAATTAAACAATTACAATCTCCTAAACTTCAATATGATGTATTTTTTTTTTTTTGCTGTTTTAGGTGAAAAAAAAAAACAGAACAAAACAAAACAGAAAATAAATATATAAACTAGGCAATTAGGCATCACATCAGTGCACACAGAAAATGTGCATGTCCACAATGAACCGCATTCCTCTAGCTCATAACTAGTTCTCAGTGTCTCCATCCTGTTGCTGTCACTACTCAACAGCAAGAGCAAACCAAAGTGTGAGCACAATTAATAGTTAATACGGCCCTCAAATTTACATACTCACAAACATGAATATTACATAAAACATGGTTCCTTTGTAATCACTACGGTGCTTGGCTGAGTAAACAAACCTATTGTAACCTGCATCTTTCCTTCCCCATCTCTGGTTGTCTCTCCCACCAGACTTCCTCTTTTCATAGCAGTAATCAGAACTCCTGCCTTGCCTTAGCTATGGCTGCTGCTGGTGGAATTACCAGAGCCAGTTTGGTTTCATGGTTAAGCAAACTTTTGTCGTCCACCACCTCAGAGACCAAGTCTTCTGCCCCTGAAGTTTCCACTTATGGTCCAAAATTCTGAGATTGGTTCTTATAATTATCCAAATTAGTGTAGCTTCCAGAGTCTCCAAAATGACTTTAGTAATTACCAAATCCATTAGACTCATCCTCACTGCCACCATACTCACAATCACAGCTGTGGCCAAAGCCACTAAGGATGCTGACAGTGTCCCCACAACCAAAATTGTTGTTACCATCAAAACCTTCTCCACAGTCACCACCAAAGTCTCCAGATGTGCTCAAGCCATTTTAGAGGAATGGACCCTGAAAGTAAACAATTCAAGCTAGAGATGTTCTTGGTGCTGTTCTAGCTTGAGGGTAGGATGCCAGTCCTGACCTCTTGTTTCTGTATAAGCAACCTAACTGGGAAACTATACACAATGGGGAGAACAGAGCTCCAGTCTAGTTTCTAATTCTTTCTGGAGAAGAGCTTTGGAACTGGATCTCTGGATTTTCATGATTAGAAAACAGATTGCATCTGTCCTGCTTTTACTCCATATCCTAAATAATGTCATCTCATCATTACAGCTCTTGTGAGGCAAATGTTAGATAAAGTGCACAGTGTTTAGCAGCCTTGGAAGTCATTGAGGGGGACCCTTATCTCCTGACCAGTTTTGAACCAAATTCCTTATTTTTCTGGTAGTAGTAGGAAGGTAAACAGCAGCTTTTCTCCGCTTTGGCTTCCTAATCAGAATATTGAATACTTCTGGCCCTTGGTGAAGACATGACATTCTGATCTGCTCTGTTGATTAGACTACTACATACAATTCTCTGTTCCTTTAGGATTAAATCCAGTTGGCCCTGCTAGTCACCTAGCCAGGAGTCCATCCTCCAGTAAAGTCGATTCACCTAAAAATATTCAAAAGTGACAAGAGATATAATTATCCCTTCAATAAGATAGCATATTTCCCCAAAAATCCTTCCCCACAAAACTATATACAGAGTATCCATCATGTAGCTTGCCCACTTTTTTGAGATAAAAGTATAACTTATCCTTTTTCTCTCTCATTTTGACTTTTAACTTTCAGATACTGGTCATCTGTTCTGTGCCAGTCAGTGCTTCCTCTCCTCTCTTTCACCATGCAGCTGCGTGCCAACCTCTCATCCTCAGACTCTAACTCCAAGTACACAAATGTGGCTCTTGGGCGTCTGCTTCTCATCTTGGCAGCTGGCAAGGACTCCAGTCGACCTGCCCTGTTGTTTTCCCTTGAGCTTTAATAAAATTGTTCTGCAGTTCGTTTTGACTCTACTTTTAAATTATTTTATTAATGAGAGTACAAAACCAAAATAGAAACCTCAATTCCCTAGTAACACTTAAAATATAATTGCCCTGATAAACAGTATTTTTATTACTTTATGGTTTATTTATATTTCATAGCCAGGAGGCAATGTCATTCATCTATATATGGTAAATGGAGGGGGTGTTGTAAATTTTTTTAGCTGATATCACTACAAAAGAGTAAAATCTAATGGAAAATTATAATCCTAAAGTTCTATATGATTTTGAAATACCTTTTGGATTAAAATTTAAATACTTTCATGATACTTGCTATATAAATTTTTTCTGGTTCGAATTTATCAGAAATTAGAAATTGGAAGAAAATTAATCAAAAAAACTTTTTGTTCTTCACACCAAACTAAATTGAGTATGATACAGATATTATTCAAATAAGCAAAGCTTAATCTTTGTGAGGTAATGCATTTCTCATATAAAATGTAGAATAAGAAGAACCAAAGCTAGAAACCCAGTCTGGGTACAAGCCCTAGATCAGTCAATTGCCTCAGAAATCTATCTTCTGTTCTGCAGACTCCTTCCATTTCCAACATCATTTGCTCTAGCTACCTTGCAGAAAATAAGTAGAATAAATTATATTTGAAAAATAAATGATAGACTGCAAATCTTTATTAAAATGAAAGGTATAATGAAAGAAGGGTTTTGAAATAACTACATAATTATAATATTTTGAGTAAAATGTTCCCAGAAAGATTTTGTATTTATTTAGAATTGTGTAACCATGTATGTGCAAGCATGCTTGTGTGTGTGTGTGTGTGTGTGTGTGTGTGCGTGCGCGTGTGTGTTTATCTAAGATTGCTCACCACTGGCTAAAACATTTCAGAAGATATCTATATTTTCAACAGAAGTGTGTATTGGAATTTAGATTGTCTAAGCCTATTTTGAAAAGGTAAAGTGTAACAGCGATTAACTTATTTAATTGTTACTATTCAGAAATAAAAAATAAGCAAATTATTGCAAGCCTCTGAAGAGTTGTTATGCTTAGAGTTAGGGTTCAGGTTGATCTCTTTAATATTGCAACAAGCTCACACATCATTAATCACTTAGAAGTGGCCCCAGGCCATGGTAAATGGATGGCCTAATAAATCAGACTTGATGTTTGCTATTTCCAAATTATTGTCAATAAGTAGAGTGAGGAGGTGACAATTCAATAACTAATGCTTATAAGCTGGACTTTTGTTTTTTATTTTAATCAAGAAAATGAGCAGCAGGAAGGTGAAACAGCATAATACATATAATTATAGACACATGCATGAAGACAGTCACAATCACTGTAAATGATGTGTTCATTAAAAAGACCTCACAATTATTATTATGTATGAGTTATTCCAGAGTAGAAAATATTGTTTCTAGTTGCTGTAACTCTGTGTATATAATGAAAAAATAAAGCTCAATGTTTTCTTTCATACTTTATGAATAAGAAATAGTAGAAGTTGAGGTTTTAAGAAGATCATGATAAAAGGTGCATGGGACTTGAGTAAAATGGACTTTAGTCATGGCAAATGCATGTTGTGAAAATAAAATAGACAAGGAAATATTGAAAACATAAAATGTATGTGTTCTTAGGAGTATGGATCCTGGCCCTGAGTAACTTTAGGAAAGCACAGGACATAGATAGAAAACATAAAAATAAGCATTAGTGATGCTGGACAAAGTCAACTGACACTGAGGGAAATCTACAATTCTGAAACAATATACAGGATGGTTGCTTACACCCCAGGGAGTCAGTAAGACACAGAAACATAGAAAGAAACACTAACAGCCCATGATGCCAACACTTCAACCTCCCCACAATTTAATTCAGACTGAGAATGAAAACAGAATGAGTTCATGAACTAAGCAGCTATGGATTAAAATCTCATCTTTCTTGGTGTGAATAATGAAACTAGCTAAGGAAAGCATTGCTTGAAAAGGAGATGCTCACATTTAAACCCCAGCAAAATTATACAGAATACTTTACAATGCAAGATGTCAAAAGTTCAAAGTTATGTTGTTTTCTTCATCTGTTGAAAGGTGGGTAGGGTACCAGGACTTTCTACTTTAGGATGGTTGGGATAATTAGAATAGAAAGGTCATATAAAATCATAATACTTATTTTGATAGTGAGGTTAGTTACACTACTTTTAATATTAAGTGAAAAATTCAAAAAGAATTCCTGAATCCCTGTCAATTACAGTTACCTCATCCCTGAAATGGAAACAATGATAACACATTTATGAGATGAAAAGAGGCCCAAATTACATCAGCTACACAAAATGACTGGTACACAAAAGCATCACAAGTAGTAATAACTATTAATATAAAAAGCTCTGATTTCTGTAAAAATGTAGTTTGTACAGATGACAAAAACATGTTTAGAGAATCTAATTTATTGTATAGTTCATGTACTTTAGAGATTTGATACAGAAGGAAAGGAGCCCCACATGGAGTGATAATAATATTTACATAACTCATCAGAAGAACACTGGAAATTATTAATTTCTGGAAGCCGTTGGATAACCAAACTTCTATTTGCCAAATGAGCTTGAAAACTGCTTCAGAGATTTTCCAACTTCATCCATTTCTTTTAGCTATTGTTATGTCTTCTGCTAGGGGGGAAAAAAGACCTAAGTAGTGCCATTGGGAAAAGAGTTTAGTATAGTAAGATTTGTTCTCTGAGAGAGAAGATGAAAGAGATGAAGAAGCAAAGCCTTTTAAGAACCCTGCCTGATTTCCATTAGCCCCTGTTTCTTTGTATCAACGTCATTTCCTCATATGCAGCACAGCTTTTAGGACTTTATTGGATATGCAGAACGCAGCAAGTCAATAGCTGCTCATCCTGGTTCTTAGACACATGAGACAAAGTTTTCCTCACAGTATTTTCTATTTAACTGTAATCAAAGGGCCATACCAGCCATGTTTCTGTAAACAGATTTATAGTAGGTTCTTCAGTGGGAACTATGCTATTCTAATTGATTTCTGAATTAGACACACACACATCCACATGCATGCGTGCACACGCACGCATACACACACACACACTCAAAATGGTTATAATTAGAGCACAATATGACCCAGTCTTTGTTAATGGGGATCCATATTGCTGTCATTATAAATGTCACTTTTCAGCACCGTGTCTATTACCAAACAGAACTCATTTTGAAATGCCAGTTTTCATGAAAAACTTTACTCATTTGTCCAAATGGTATTTGGACAAGGGAAGAAGTTTTTCTTTCTGGGTTCATTTTCAGGTTGTTAGCCTAACCTAAAATAGAGTTTCTTTAGAAGTCTGCCCGAACGTTTAGTCAGAACAGAGAAAGGACAGCTGAGTGTTGAGTGGTACTGTTACATTGAGTGAAGACACGACTGTAAATAACTCTGCAGTTTGGAAATGAATGATGCTTTTGACAGAGATGATTATGTCGTATTGACAACCTTGATGTCAAATGCAGAGTGAAAATAGGAGATTGACTATCAGCAGTTTCCACCAGTGATCACTTGAAATAGCTTCTGAGAGATAAAGGAACCATAATGAATGCACGCCCCCACCTCTGCCCTCCCACTCCCTCCCTTCACTCAGAGGCAGCTTAGGCCAGCTCCACTTTGGGGGAAAGGATCTAGTGTTCACACTTCATCAAAGGAGGATCAAATGCTCTTAGCTGCTGCTTTTTAAGATAATCGTTTCCAGGGCATCATTAGTTACCGGGCCCAAACAAGAGAAACCAAAATACCCCAGAAAAGAAGTCAAGCCCTGACTTCTATGGAAGAAATTCCAATTTGAAGTTAAACTTGACATATCTGAAATAGGGCCTTGGTAATAAAAACCTCACATGGGGCTCTTAGCTTCAAAGTCATTGTTCACATAACTGCTAAATGCTGTTTTCCATTTCAGGGTGGGGCAGAGTAAGCTTTCTAGCTTGGAAGTAGTGTCCTGCATTGGGAGGTCTTGATGAATAAATAATTCCTTCCATACTCATCTTTCCATTCCAGTCATTTGTTGTGTTCTTGGTGCTCTTTGACAAGCAATTTTATTGTATAGATGTTGTTCTTTTAAATACCTTCTGTGAGTGCTTACATTCCTTGCCATTCATATTCAAACATGTAAAATAATTTTCATATTTATTAAAACCAGAATGAACAAAAAATCTGGCAGTCTGTATTCATATTGTAGAGCTAGTCAAGTAATATTGTCTGTGTGCATCTGTGAGTCACTATATGCAGTGTTACATTTGTGGCATGTGGAGGAATTTCTGAGGGAAAGAATGCCTATGGAAAACACTTGGCCTAATTCTTGGGAGATCTGATTGAATATTTGCATTGGCATAAGGAGGACTGTACCAGCTAATGCTGCCCTTGTAACTGTCACCACAGAGCAGTCACAAACCTTCTCACCAGAAGATATGTTTCTTCAGATGTCACTTCCTAATTTAGAATGGGAAGATAGTAAATTCTTTTGTTGTTATTCTGAAATACAGTGGCATGAACTTCCTGTAAAGTGCATAGAATTTTGGCACACTAAGCAAAATATTCAAGGGCTGAAGAGATGGCTCAGTGGTTAAGTGTCTACTAATCTCTCAAAGGACCTAGCTGGGCTCCCAGCATCTACATCAAGTAGTTGACAATTATGTCTGAACCCAGCTGCAGCGGATCAGGTGCCCTCATCTGATTTCTGTGGGCACACATTCTTATGTGCACATATACATAGACACATACAAATGCACACATATACATAATCAAAACTACAATAAAACTTTTATACAATAAAGTACTTTTGGAACGTAATTAACACTTTCATACAAGTAACCTTATAAGAGTGTGTTTATGATCATTCTTAAGGGTCAAAAGGTGATTGTGAGTTCTTTGAATGTCTCACTCAAATACGCTGTGTGGAGTGAGTGAAAAATGTCCATCTAAAGGAAGAATCCAAAGATGCATTTTTTTTTGAAATAAAATAATCTATATGACAGAATTAATACTTTGTTTTATTAAAAAATATTTTTAATATAATTAGAAATTCACCTTTGCAATTTAGTTGTAAGAATCCATTTTGTTGTAACCTTACATCTTAATTTTTCCTGCATCAAGAATCATGAAATATTGAGGATTGGTCTTAGTCAGCAGGATTATATAAAAGTCAACTTGAAAAAGACATAGTGTGTATATTTACACCTCTTAAAAATAGTTTGCTGCATAAGTATTTGTTAGATTTTGTGTTAGTTCCCCAGTAAGATAACAAATAATTTTTGTAGAAGATTTGCATGATTATATAGAAAAGAGAAAGCCTTACACTGTGGACTTCAGCATTTTATCCTAAGTTCTGTGTCTATTTGCTGTGTAACTGTCCAACTAAATTGGTTCATGTTCAAGGCCTTTCTGGCTCTAAAATTTCTTCAACCTTAACCTGAGAATTCTGAGATTCTTAACCTGAGAATAATTTTCCATGTAATATCACATGAATTTTCTTTATTCCTAAGCAGAAGCTGTATTAGTTTAGTCTCTTATTTAATTTACTGTTTTGAAAAAGTTGCTGAAGCTCCCTTAATTACTCAAGCACCTAAGATATTGCATCTGTGTAATTTTTCCATTTCTGCTAAAATAATAAGACTCTAAATTAATTTGTACAATGGTCTTGACATATCTATGTGTTGCCCACATCTTCCATAAATTTCTTAATGCATTCAAGAAAATCAGAGATTGGTGGTATTATAATTGTTCATGTTTAGAAGAGTTTATTGAGTTTGATATTTTCTCTCTTGTATTCTCTATTCTTTCAGCAATCATAGAGAACACCCACAACTTAGACCAGCACTCTCCTACACATGATATGCTTTACTAAAAGGAGAATAAAGTTTTCCTTACTCTCATAAATGTCATTTATAGGCTGAAAAACATATACTTGTAATGAATGTACAGTGTATGTACAATTATGTTAGGAACAAACTTGGTGAGCTACAACAAATCCTAAGGTCCTTGTAGAAATGTATTATCTGTGAACAGAGAAATGGATCTTGTAGAAAGTGAACTAAAGTGTATAATTGGTAAAGTGCATCATATAGCCAAAAGAAGGGTTAAATGTGTTATATTCATGGAAACAGGATGTGCAAGGACTTCAAAGCAAAAACTTTAGTGCTATCAAGTTGGCTAGTACGGAATTGGCAAAGTAGATAACAGAAGTCTTGTGTTTTAAGATTAGGGTAACTATATAATTTATTATTCAGGCATGACACTTTGAAGAATTAAAATGAATGATGATTAGGATGAAGATAGAGTAATAAGTATAAACCAGGACATGTCCCAAAAAAAGCACACAAAATTTTATCTGCTTAAAGATTATAGGAGAACCATTAAGTCCTCAAATGGTAGAGAAGTAAAATTGGTTTCATGTTTTTACAAGATTACTCAGGCTTTATGCAGAGTGAATTTTCATAGATAAAAGTTGGAAACAAATTCTTCATGCAGTTTATATTTTAAGTATAACTTAGATTATCAATAAATATAATCCCCTAGTGGATCCAAAGCTGACTTTCAAATATGACTCTTATCTCAAAGCTGTCCCTCTGAAAACTAGTTTTTATTGTTCCAGAAGGCTTTCTGCAAGCTTCCAAGGGAGGGAAGTAAACAGCAGTGATGCCTAAAATGACATGACCAACAACAGTAACTAGCCTGTGTGATAATACAAAGGATACAATAGTGGTATGATTTCCTAGATGGTAACCAACAACTCACTAGTTGGACCTATTCAACAAGAGGGCAATCACGCTTTGTACTAAAACCTACCCATCTAAGCAAGGCTAGAAAAGTCATGGATCTCAGATGTGAACTCAACAGATACCACTTACTAAACCAGCATAATTCTTAATGACATTCTATATGTTTATTTTCATACTTGTAGAGAAAAATGGTTCTCACCTTTCATCAAAGAAGCTTCTTTTTGCAACAAATGAACATCTTTACAGAAAATCACAACTGATCAAAATTTAGAGAACAGGAGTTAGTGTATTTCATTTGACCAAACTGATAAATCTACAACACAATTACTGCACCTAGGACTCAGGCATAATAGGAAAGGAGAAATGGAATAGCAGAAAGTTTTCTGTTATTTTGTGACTTCTAGAAATGCTAGAAAAGCCCCATTTGTGAAATCTCACCACCATGGCTGCCTAAACATGGCCAACAAGGACTATGTCAAAGGATATGCTAGCTTGGAAAAGGGAAAGCTTGTGGAAACTCAATTCTAGACAAAAAACTTCAGAAAACTGGGGAATTCTGAGAGTGAGCAAAATTCTTTTTATATGGGAAGAGGCCACCAATCAGTTATTAAATAGTGACTGAGATCAGATACATATAGATAGCATTATAAGAACTGAACAGGTTGAATTAATGAATTTAGGAATACATAAATCTATATTAACAACAATTAAAGGGCAAAAGTCTGTGAGTTTGAGAGAGAGTGGGTGTACAAGAGGGATTGGAGGGAGGAAAGGAAAGCGGGAATGATATGACTATGTGATAAATGCAAAATTAATAGTATATAAATGATTCCCATGTTTTCACTTATGTTACAGAAAGAATTAAAGTGCTACTTATTATGATACATAAAATCAAAGCACCAGATTTTAGGCAAGACATGGGAACAGTCTAGAGATAAGTTTAAGATTCCAAAGTATGACATTTCTAGTAAATTTCCAAAAGGAGAAGCCATGTAGATCCTTTATTTCAAATCTACATGTTACTTACAAAATTAAGAGCTGTAATCTATAAAAGGATGGCATTACTTGAAGCACTACAATATCTCATATTATTGGTAAGAAATTGAAAAATAATAATGAAAGCAGGCTAAGAGACAAGATACCCAAAAATGATCTGGAAGATGAAGTAGTCATATTTGGCCCCTTTATAGGGACGCACTTTACACACTTCTCAGGAAAGATCTTACTCGCCACACTGCTCCACATAAAACATTTCTACCACTCTTTAAAGTTTCGTAAAAATGTAAAAGAAATGTGCTGTCTTTTCTATCCACAACTAAAATAGTACAAGTGAAGTATTATTTTTTAATTTAAAAAAATATAAAAATCACCATTTGACAAATATCATCCCTAAGTCAAAAGCTAAGGTAAGTGTCAAAGGTTGCTGTTCTACTTATTCACTGCCCCATTTAAAAATTTCCAGTTGTGAATAAATGTGACTTGAAATTCTGACTATTCAAAAAAAGACATGAGACTGGTGTTAAGAATGAAACCCAGTGAAACAAATCAGAGCATTCAAGAAGTAGAGTTGTTTCAGCACAGGAAGACTAAAAAAGAAAAAGAAAAAAAAAGATATATTTTTTAAAAAAAGAAGATATAAAAATGAAAAGAAAATGTAGCAATACCCTAAAACAGTGAATATGATTTTTGAAAGAAATGCTACTTTCTCTTATAAGAGCAAACTTATATGACTGACTGTAGATATAGATTGAATAATATGACAATGTGATTGATATTGCGAGGTTTTTATATCTTCAGTGAACTGAGAAGTAGTTAGTCACTATGAGTGGGAAATCTCAAGACTCTGTGATATCTTCTGAAGTCAGTGACCATTAATTGACCCCCAAACCACCTGCTGTCTTACAGACTTTCCCTGAGCAGAGGCCAGTATGGTGGGTGCTGGCTGTGATGGTCAGAATTAACTGTCAGCTTGACATAGCCTAGAATCACCTGGGAAGGGAGAGTCAAAGAGGAATTTTCTAGATCAGGTTGTGTTATTATTTTGATTGCCTTAATTGATGTAGGACGATCCAGCCTTAAGTTGGGTGTCACTCTTTGCAGGCTTTTGGCTCTGGATTGTCGAAGAGTAGAGACAGAGGAGCAGTCAGCCAGCATGGTCTTATATATCTCTGCTCTTACCCATGTATTTGTTGTGACTAGCTGCTTCACACTCATTGCACCCATGGAGCTCCCAAAGTCATGGACTATAACCTGGAATTGAAAGCTTAAATGTTCCCTTCTCCCTAAGATGCTTTCTGTCAGGATATTTTGTAACACCAGCCAAAGCAAAACCAGGTCACTGACCAAAAGGAAGCTCTATTGGATTCTTCATTGCAGTTTGTAGGGTAGCTGTGATAGGAGAAGAAAGGGCCTGGAGAATCGAGTCTTTACAAGTCATTAGAAGGAGGAGCCATGGGCCAGAAGCTGATAGAAGGGCGAGTGAATTATGATGGGGCTTAGTATATCAAAATGAACTGAGAAAATAACATACTACAGTTCTCTGTGAGGGTAAAAGATAACTGTTACAGGTGACCCAAGAGATACAAAGGAACAAAAGAAAGCAGGATCTAGGACAGAACAAATTTTTTCATTGTCTATTAAAAAATTGTTGGCATATATTATTATCTATACTTAACAATAGGTTTCACTGTATTTTCAAACATGTACATAACATATTTCAATTATGTTAACATACACAAGCACACACACAGACACCCAATCACCCCCCCCACACACACACACATATTACTCTCTTCGCCCCTTTTCCCACTCTACCATTTTGCTAATACTCTTTTTTTTTCCCATCTAGCCGTCCGACTTTCAAATATTTTGTGTGTGCATGTGTGGCCCTATGAGATTTACTAGGTCTGCTTATAGAAGGCTAGATGAGTCTTCCCTTACAGAGGATAGACCCCTTACTAAGGATCACACCACTGAAGAAATGTCTCTCCCTACCAATGATAAACTGCATACAAATCTTCAGGAAGGAGTATGCTCAAATGGTATAGGTTTTGAGGTTAACTCCATTAAGAATTGCAGTTCTTTAATTTCTACACATTCCTCCCATATCATGGAAGTTTATGCAGGGGTAAGATATTTCTCTTATTTTACTTTTACTTCATGCATATCAGTGCTTTGCCTTCTTTTATGTATGTGCAGCATGTGTATGCCTGGTGACCAAGGACACTGAAAATGGTGTCAGATTCCCCAGAACTGGAGTTGTAGATATAGTATATATAGTTGTGTGCTTACATGTGGGTATTGAAAACTGAAGCTGGGTCTCTGGAAGAGAAGCCAGTGTTCTTAACCATTGATCCATCTCTCTAGACTCAACAAATTCTTTATTTTGAAACAAGCACCTTTTGCTCTCATCTGTCACGGACATCTTTTGTAAGTGTGCTGAGTTGCTTCATAACCTAGTTTCTTAATGCATAATGTAGTGAATGGAGATTGTTAAAGTCACACAAGTCACCATCTGCATTGCCATGGGACTTCTGGAACCTAATATGTTAA
The DNA here is from genome assembly GCA_004025045.1 of Sigmodon hispidus. Taxonomy (NCBI): domain Eukaryota; kingdom Metazoa; phylum Chordata; class Mammalia; order Rodentia; family Cricetidae; genus Sigmodon; species Sigmodon hispidus. The sequence continues at coordinate 183,807 of PVIH01001768.1, read as the reverse complement.
GGAAATCTTGATACTGAACACATATATCCTTATTGCTTCACAATAATTTGTAACATCCAATTTTCAGAATGTGCCACATTGACATCAAGCTATTGAGAAATGGATTTTTCCCTCCATATGTGACTTTTACTGAGATGACTTCCTTCTATGCTCTCATATATTTCCTTCAAAGTCTATATGAAATCTAGCTTCTGCTGGTATCCAGCTTGACCAATGCTAACCTCTTTACATTTCGTTCTCTGTGCTTATGTAGAATTTTAAACTTCAAGTATTGTTGCCAGTGCTTTATTGTAGTAATTTATGTACATGACTGTCTCTTTCCTTGTCTGTGAGACTTTGAAAGCATGAAAGATGTTTAGTCATCTTCATATTTTTAATGTCTAGCCCTGTTCTAGGCATATTTTAAGTAGTTAGTAAATATTTGCTTAAAAATAGAGATATGTATTGATGCAATCCATTTGTCTTTTTGCAAATCATGTAGTTCTCACTGGCAACCAAGATGCTATTCAAGTATGTATGGTGCATCTCTCATTATTGACTGTCAGAGAAAAGTGTCATCACACACATTTGCATCCTGGTGTAGAGGTTATCACCTGGGATGTGGAGCTCCTAGACCGTTATGAATTGGCATGGCGTAGAAGGTAAGAAAAGAAAGCACTTATGGTGATGGGTGTGTGTGTGTGTGTGTGTGTGTGTGTGTGTGTGCAGCTCTTCCAAATTTATGAGGACCCAGGAGCAGAGATTCAAATGTAGAATGGCAATCAGATTAAAAGGGCTGATGAGATCCTAAGTACATCCCTCAGGTCATCGGAGCCCCGGGGGAGCAATCTTGGGAGGACTGCAGGCAACTAAAGGCAGGGAAATCTTGGCCTCCCACCACTAAAATAATAAGAGATAAATGAAACCCACTTATCTGATTTCAGAATTGTATCTGGACATAGAAGCTTCATATTATTTATTTATACATGGTGATATCAAGATCTGTCTACTGCCACTCCAAAGGGAACTCTTAAATAACCAAATAAAATGTTAAAGATTTTCATTTTTTTTTCTCTAGACATATTATTAAAGGAGAAAAAAGGCACAAAGTGTTTTCTTGTATTATATTACACATAATAGAATTTATGTGGAATAACAAACATAAGTTGTTTTGTTTTATTTAATATAGAAAATGCTTGCTTTTTTATTGAGCCCATTTAGGTGTGTTCTCTGTAAGAACCTGGAGATATTTATTTTTAATCCTTGCATTACTGAAATATAAAACATTGTCTATATGAGAAAGTCCGTCAACTAAGACATTTTTCTTCTCAAATCAGTACTTAAATGTTTATGAATTCATTACTTGTTAGTATTTTGCAACAAACACATATTTTAAAACATTTTCACTACTCTCAGTATGCATTTTAGACACTTGCATCTATGTTTTTCATAGTGCCAATATTGCAGCAAGACCAGCTTTATTTTGACTTTTTAAATATTTTTTTTTTACTTTTAACATAGTAACTTCAACTTTTGAATCTGTAAACAAATTTATGAAAATGACAGGGTGAATGATGAATATCCTCCCACATACAAAAACCAAGAGAGAAAATTGGATTTACCAGAGGCCATCAAATATAAATAATTAAAGTCATATCTGCAAAAAAACAAAGGAAAAATAATAAAAGTAGATACAAAATTAATAATATAGATATGAGGGCTTAGAGCCAGTAAGCAGACATTTTATTTACCTACTTCGTTTTTCTTTATATTCAGATCTTAACCTTTTTAGGTTTGAATATAAGACAAGAGGACTCCTGTACTGTTTTCAAAATCTAGGAATGACCATGGATGTAAACTGAGATCAGGAGAGAAAATGCCAAATGAAAAGACAAAGGGAGTGAGACCTCAAGGCTGAGGCAGATGGAAGATCTATACAGTTTCGAGTCCCATATTTCCAATAATCATCTCTAGAACTCAACACGTAGTCTCTACTCACACATCTACATTTTAAATAGGAGCCAAAAAGTGGTCTTAAATAAGTAGCACCAGAATCTGTTTATGTCAAATAATACAGATAATATATATATCTATAGGTAGAGTGTAGAAAACATGGTCTGTAAAATGAATATTAAAAAGAATAATAGCCGAATTCTTAAAGCTGAGAAGTAGAGAAAATAGACCCTAGACTTTTTAAAAAATTGGATAAAAAAGTGAAAAGAAAATCAAGTATATTGAAAAATCTCCCTTGATTTCTATTCTTCTCAGTATAATAATGGTTAATCTCCTGAACTTGACTTGTCTTTTTTATATTACTGGTTCTTGACATCTTTTTGGAAAATCTGAATCACCTTTGACTGCCAAGTTGTAGGATTTCACTGAGCCCTCACTGTTTTTTTCTATCAGTCACGAGACACTGTTTTGTGTTTACTGAAGACTTGAACATCCTATAAGTACTTTCTGTATCAATTCTACTAATGTCCTAGACAATTTCAAAGGCCTGTGAATGACATTCAGCAGGCTTGCTTCACATCTGCCAAGATGGTCCTCAACTTCCTTCCTATCAGTCAATGAACCCATAGCTAACAGTATTGTTTAATCACCACATATTAATCCAAATTAATCATTGAAATGACAAAATCAGCATGCTGGTTCCTTACTATTTGGTGCCTGAATGCTCCCTCCTTTGCATGGACTTATTTGCCTTTTGGACTCTCCAAAAGTACTCATAGCTCAGCAACTGGAAAATTTCCTTTTGTTTCTGTGTATGTTGCATATGTTGAGCACCATGACCCTACTCCAGAGCAAGGAACAGGTAGCAGCATAACCATGTGATACAAATCATTAAATATTCTGGATGTCAGCCATGTTCACAACCGCACCATTTCACCTTGGCTTCTACCATCTCTCCATCTACTTCTGTCCTTCAACTTTTCTTCCTTTCTCCCCTCTTCAGTCTTACTGAGCTCTCACTTGAGGACTGTTTTCTCTCTGCCCCTACTCATTTCTTTACAAAGCCCTGATTTGTTATTTTAACTCCACGCTCAGCAATGCCATCTCCTCTTTATTGCCTGTTCTTCTGCCACCTGTGTGCTATAAAAATTAACTTAAATTAAACCCATAATCCATCTTCTTTGATCTCACAGCCACCCAAGTTTTGGAAAGAGCTAAAGAAAATCAAATAAGCATAGTGCTTGTTACAAGCCTTGATATAACCTGCTGAGTTTTACAAGACATTGATTAAATCCCTTGCCCCTTATTATGGTAAATTCTCAGCAATCTCCTCTAACTTAACTCTCTAGAGAGCCCCTCATATTCACATTTAACTACACTGTAAAGGGAAACATGAGGCAGGAACGTGTTCACCTGCATATATCGTACTTCATGCTTAAACCATATTGACCATTTCTTTGTATTCTTTCTTTCAGAACAGAAGGAAGAAGATTGATTGCCTCTGCTTCCCAAGGCCTAAGCCTGTTCTCTCCTTTCTTCTTTTGTTTTCTTTTTAGTAGTTCATCATTTTTCATTTTGTTCAAATTCTCCTCATGAATGGTTTTTATCTCCTGCTGTACTGAATCATCTCTCTGAACTTGAGGTGAAGTGGTCTAAAACAGAAAGCCATCTCAGTAAGACTTTTCATAGCAGAGTCTCCATGTATATGAACATTTCAGTTCATCGGCTCTGGTAAATGTCTTTTTTTCTGAAGCTATACATTATGAAGGTCATAATCTTTCAAACAGAGTGGACAGTTTGGGGTTTTAGTTGATTTATTTTTTTCCCAGAACAAATGATTCTGTAGCCTGCCCACTCCACACACCCACACACAACAGGCACTGCTCTATTTTCCTTTCCATGCAATCATGTCTTACCTTCACTGAACATGGCTGTCCATTAAGGCATTTTTAATAAGCATGCTGTTAAGCTGTGTTTCTCTCCTTCTGGATAATCATATCTAATAGTGGTTTAATGGTCATCCATAGGATAATTCCTCTGTCTACAGAATATCTCCAACTGGCTGAAATTAATAATAATCATTAATATTATGGCCATTTGCCAAGAACTCTCATGGACAGTTTGTTTTCTAATTTATTTTGTTTGTGCAATTTGGGGCTTGTGTTTGTTATAACAAGTGAGTAGAAGCCAAAAGCATCTGGATTTTCTTCTGACCTTGCCTACTATATCTTGGTAGGGATTAGAGATGTGGTGCAGTTCAACTCTAGGTTGGTTCTGTGGAACTGGATTCAAGTTGTCAGGTTTGCACATTAAGTGTTTTATCCAAGAAGCCATATCCACAGCCAGATATTTTTTCTTATTCTCACTACTATTATGAAAATTATAGCTTACTTCATATTTTTCCATGTCAGAAAGTAATTTCCCTATGTCTCACAAACATCCAGTAACAAAGGCTTTGAACTCAACTTATCTCATCCTAGAACTCTATATAACTATTTTTACTGGAGTTTTTCTATCCAAATAAAATGCATATCCTACAAATTATTTGTTTTCCTATGTAATCTGGTGAAAAAAACTCAAGCAAACATAGCAGAAAACAAACTCAAGAACTTGAAGTCATCCTTGATCCCACCGTTCTCCCGGGATCAACATCCTCAATCTCCTTCCCCATACCCCATCCCAAGGCTGTACTCTTCTTTGGCAGTGCCCTGAGATAGCTTCTATGTTAGACTTGCACAATCTTCTAGTATTGGGGCTCTCCAATTAGTCCCCAGAAATGATATAGTTTCTAATACTATATATCTAACCACATTTTTTCTTTGATAAATCCTTCTAAACCCTTATATCCTGCAACAATATTTCTCAAAGTGAGCTTTGTATATCATCTTGCACCAAAATGACCTTGAAGGAGTGTGGTTTGGGTTTTTTTTTAAAGATGCTTACTATGTGACTTCTCTTTCCATTTGTGAGCCTCTGTTCTCCAGATCCAATGCACTCACTTTGGTCTTGTCTTTATCACAATTGTTTCCATTTCCTCAAACATTCTGTATTCCAGGCACAGCAAGCTTTTTCTCAGGTATCCCTCCAACCTAAATGCCCATTCAGAGTTCTGCATATCTGGCAAATTGCTGAGTATGAGTTCCTGTGACTATAGGTGTCCTGACTTGGGTCTTCAATAGACTGTTTCTTCCAGGACAGTGTAACACACTCATCACCGGGAAGTAGCACATTTAAAACATACAGAATTGTTTAAAACTATTATTTTGACTGAGAAACATAATGTTGTTTAAAACTTAATTTTGACTGAGAAACATACTGTTGTGAACTCAGTACATACTTCCCAAGTAGCAGGTACTTGAATCCCCTCAGCGACACCTCTGAGGATCATTGTTCATTATTTGGTTAGCTGTTCACATAAGCTTTTTGGAATGTAATTTAACATGTTCTGATATCTATTAATGAACACAGCATGAAAGTATTTTCAGAAAAGCTTTTTTCATTACTTGTTGAAGGCTCAAATCTAACAAGTGATTGAATGGATAGATGGGTGAATGGATAGATGGATTGATTGATGGATGGATGAGTGGGCAGATGGGTTAATTGAAAATTCTGTGATTTCTACCTAATGCAAGGGAAGAAGGTCTGTAAAAGATCACAGTTATGTGTTAGATGTTTATATCAGCATTACTTTTCAAAACAATTTCATGTAAAAAATTATAACCAGATATTTGAGAAAACTCTGTTTAAAGGTAGCCCTAGAGACCTGAAAAAGACATCCAGCCATTAGACACCAAATCTGAAATTTAAATGAACTTTTCTCTATGGCTTTCTTCTATTAGTAAAATCACTGTATGGTACCATTTGATTAACAAAAAAAGTTGCTATAGAGATTTCTTTTTTATGTGGAGAGACACATTCTGTTGAATTTTTTCATATGAAACAGTATGCCCCCACTGTATGTATTAGTTTCTTCCCCCCACCACTCCTCAAGCTTGAGAAAATGACATAAAGATAATTTTTTTAATACTGTGTTGGAATTTCAGGTATTTAACAACAGAGATTGAATGCATTGCCGACCATGCAACGAGATGGCTATTTACTGATGGAACCTATTTGTCAGACTGAAAACTTGACCAGCAACAATATGGAAAAACAAAGCCTAAGGTTGCAAAGGGAGACTCTCCTTTTGCCTGCCAATCCAGAACCCACTGTCTTCCCAGGCTCTGCTCCCAGGAAGTGTCAAAAGCTGGCTATCCATCTCATTTCCCTCCTAGCTCTGTGGTGACCCTGAAACCAAGCTGCACATTTTCTACAACAGTCTCTTTTCTTCATCATAAGACAGAAGCAAAAGGAAAAGGACTGTACATTGTCCTCTCTCTCTCTCTCTCTCTCTCTCTCTCTCTCTCTCTCTCTCTCTCTCTCTCTCTCTCTCTCTCTCTCTCTCTCTCTGTGTGTGTGTGTGTGTGTGTGTGCTCCCTAAGTCAGGGGAAACTATTAGGAGAGAGCCAGATCTCTTTAATGAGCCTAGAGGTAATGCAAAATTCATGTGCTTTCACCTGCGGCTGGGTGAAGCCTGGTGCACAAACAGAAACGGGGGAGGCAGGAAGGGGCTGTTGTTTCTAATTTTGCTGAACCAGGTACCCTTGCTGCTACCGGGTGTCCTGACCCACTTGTTCATTTTTTAGGAAGAAGTAGATACTTTCAATGGGAGAAACTCAAGCATCAGATTTGCTCCTAGGAGCATTAATAAAAGGGCTCAGTTAGCTTCATCTCATTATTTTACTATGAGTATTGACTTTGGCCTAGAGTCATGTATAGATAAAATGGTGCAAGGGCTTGTCCTAAGTGATTACTCAGAATTACAAATCATTTCACGTGTAACTGAATACTGCAGTCTAGCTGGCACCCTGCCCCTTGCTTCTCCCCCCTCCCTGTCTCTAATAGGAGCGCAAATCCAGCTTTGTCTGAAGAGGCAATTAATCTTATTCACTGAAAGCTGAATTTTAATTCGCCAGCATGTGGAGGACATATTTGCCTATCACACGGAATTAGTTTAACAGAAAATTTAGAAAAAGAATTGAAAGTCTTAGCATTTGTGGGCAGGGAAAATATCGCATATCTACATCCTTTAATTAGCTGCCTATGTGCATCAATATAGGCTTCTCTTTGTAATAACAACTCTATTAGGGTAAACTGGGTTTATTTTGTATTTGTAAGTGGCTGATTATATTTTATTTTATGGAAAGAAGTCCACAAGATATGTGTGTTTAGAGGAAAATGAACATAAGGTGAGAAAGATAAATTTTCGTTTTCAAGTGATTCTAAAAGGCTATTATTTTTAAGGGCACAGTTTAGAGATGATAAGAAAAATAAAGGGACACATAAAAACCCCGGACAACCTCCATATATCCAAATCAAATCATATAGGACGGTAAGTGTTAAGGCAGGAAGCTACCAGCCCTTAGATGGAGACAATCTGACAGATACACAGTTTTCTAGTGCCTCTGGAGTACTTACTACATTTTAGCAATTTTTCTCTAAGGAAGATCTCAGCATTTTGTTTGAGGTTTGTTTCACATGTAGACAAATAAAGGCCAAAAATACTTCCCAATTCAGTTTTTTATTTCAAGAGTTCTGGACATGATCATGATCTAATGCCTACCATTCTTACATTGATATCAAATTACCATTTGGTCAGAAAATACATGTCCTCCTGTTCCATATGCTGAACACAGTCTCCCCAAAGGCTACAGTGTGGTGCTGGCAGTTTTCTAAACTGTCTCTTCCCTAGTGAAAGAACACAATAATAATCACTTTAAAAAATCAAAAACCAATACCTATGATTTTGTATCTCAAATCCTAACCAGTGAGTGCAGATCTGAAGAAATCACTGCAGGAAAGACACAAGGTTGATTTTAGTCCATAAACTGCTCTCCAGCTACAATGATCCAGGCACTGTAGAAGTCACACTCAAATGTTATCTCTTTCTTTGATTCTCACAGATGAATATGTATTAATGAGATGAGGGAACCATGGGACATTTTCCAAGACTTGTCCCCATGTTCTGAGTCCTTTTTCTGCTGGTGGGTGTGGCAAGGGAGTGCATGTGTGGTGGGAATCTGTCACATTAACTCTGCCTAATGGTCACCAAATGTCATGGTGTAACCTATAGTAGGTCTGTGGAGTCACAAGCTTTATTGCCTTGTCAAGCCATTTGCAGTGCTAACGCTGACAATTATTCTGACGGGAAACAATTTAAAAATTCAAGGTTTTCACATTATTACTTGAAAACACTGCTTTGTGAAGTGCTCTCGTCTCATAAACATAGATTTTCTTGCAGTCACTGTGTAAACTCTGTATTGACTATATAATGTTTAGAATTTAAATCGTATAAGATTGGAATTTGGAAGGCACTTATTGACAGACAAACACTTGCAAATGCCCCTAGCCCTGATTGAACCAAGAAGTGTATACCAGTAATAAACTCATAATTTATTTACTTATTTTTTTTTTAGTTCTGCCACTATATATACCTCTTCAATATATTGTAGAACTATGTTCATTAATAACTGTGGTCATATCTTCATTTCAGAAATTAACCCAGAATATAAAGTGAGGAGAAATTAATGGAAAAGTGGAACTTTATATATATTGTTGCATGTTTAAGTCCAAGCAACATTCTACATCTATTCTTTGCAACATGGGATGCAGCACTGACCTTCTGCTGGAGATGTTGGGTGCTTTTCAAATTGTTCTTTTCCCTCAGCTGTTCAGGTCCATCCGCCATGTCCTTTTTATTAGCAGGGTGAAGAGGCCTGAGAGCAACTGCTTTTGGAAGAGTTGTTTATTTTTCATATAATGAAAGCATCCCACCTTTCTTCAATAGATTGGCTTCTACTCAACATTTTTAATATGATGCAAAAAGAGTGGATACATTTTACAAAGACTCTCAGAGTCTCTCTGTCAGTGATTGGTTTTCCAAGGTAAAATTTTAGCTGTTGTGAATAGGAGCTAAATTCATTGCAATTAGGGCTCCCCACAATTTAGGGTGCTTTGATGTGCCAGCTCCTAGAATAACCAGTTCACCTGGGAAATAGACATCATCTTAGTTATGTCACAGATACTTTGCTTCACTGAAAAAAAGATCTATTTGAATAAGCCTACTTTGCTATTGTTTCTCCTGTACAAAATACAAAAAAGGGAAAAAAATAGCTTTAGGAAATTGAAGCCAGTAAAACAGAAAGCAGAAATAAAAGTACATGGAAGAGAAGATTTTTTTCCCAAGTCATTTATTTATTTAAAACACATACTTTCCTCATACAACACATCCTCACCACAGTTCCCTTCTCTCCACTCCTCCCAGCCCTCTTCCTTCCCCTCTCTTCTCTCCCCCCACTCTCATCAACTCCCTTTCTCGGTATCCTTGTCAGAAAAGAACAGGTCTCCAAGAGATGACCATCAAACACAACAAAAGAAGATAAATAAATCAAGGTGAAAACCGTCATATTGAGGCTAGACAAGGCAGCGCAATGGGAGAATAGGAGTCCCAAGAGCAGGAGAAAGAGTGAAAGAGACACCACTACCTCTTTTGGGAATCCCACAGAAAAACAAAACTAACAGCCATAACATATGTGCAGGGGACCTGGTACAGACTCATGCAGACCCCATGATTGACACTTCCATCTCTGGGGCCTATGTGAGCACCACTTAGTTGATTCAGAGGGCCTTGTTTTGTTGGTCTTCTCCATGTTCTCTGAATCCTACAATCTTTCTTCCCTAGTCTTCCCATGGGAAAGGTCCAATAGAGATCTCCAGTTTAGACCCTTTCTCCATCTCTCATCTGTTGCCAGAAGAAGCATCTCTGACTGGACAAGACAGCAATCTATGAGTCTAGAAGACTGTCATTAGAAATCATTTTCTTGCTTTTTTCCCGGGAGAGGTCATATTTGGTTCTACCCTAGGTTTCTTGGTTATTCAATCTCTGGCTCCTGGCCATCCAGTGAGTGTAGAGCATGGACTCCTTCTCATTATACAGGAACCAAGTTAAATCAAACATTGTTTGGACACATCAATAAATTATGTGCCACCATTGCCCCAGCACATCTTTTGGACAGTGCAGTTTGTAAGTTGAGGGTGCTGTGCCTAGGCTGACATCCATATCTTTCATTATGTGAACTGTAGAGCACCTTCTTTCACCAAGAATATTAAGTGGTGAAGAACAGATAAAGGGGTGAAGGCTCCATGTAGGTACCAACCTGACTTCTCTACATTCAGTGAACTGTGTGGGCATCTAAGTATTAAAAATCAAAAACTCTCACTCTTTTTCAGAACAGCAAATGGCCAAACACCCTCTGTCCAGGTAGCTAAAATGTAGAATTTAAGCTGGAAAACAAGGATCCATTTTCTACAATAAACCAATCAGATACCTGGTAATTAGCTATGGGCAGGCAGTGTTTGTTAATATGTTTTAAGAAACTCTAGCATGCTTTTTACTGCATGATAATAATACTTGAGGATTATTTAGTAAATTGTAAGTTTGCAGATGAAGGCAGCTCAGGTTGGAGATATAGTTCAAATGCATTTCTAAGGTCTGAGCCAATTTTTTTTCCCAAAGGTGTGACTCTTTGGAATATACCAATCATTGCTGTTGCTATCCAGGTTCATCTTTCTATAAACTAACACTAGAAGCAAAATATGTTATTGTGTTTTTCATATAGATTGTTATTGCAAGGGTAAATAATAGGGGAAAGAAGAAGATAGATAAGAAGAAAAAGCAGAGGAGATAAAGAATCAAGGAATATGTTCAATGCACAACATACATTTTGAAGGAAATAAAACAAAACAAAGTAGACATGTTCAAAAAGGAAGTATATCTATATTACTTCTCACATAGACATAATTACTTAGAACATGGGAACTGGATCAAGTACACCCCCCAAGCCAGCTCTTGGTAATATAGAGATACTAAGAATGATGTGTGCCAAGTAGTTTCCAAAGCTCAAATATAACCCTCTGCCATTATTGTACTTAATCTCAGAAGTAAGAGACCCTTTGCATGTATAATAGAGACACAGTTTTGTCAAATCATGCTTCCCCTTCCAGTACTTCACCTACACCCTTCATGACAGGCCTCCAGCCAGCAAAAAAGACATGATCCAGGGTCAAGGCAGGTGTTAGGAACAGTGTTAGAGGCAAAAGCCAGTAAACCAATAACTGAAAACCTTTGTCTTGTCTGCTAAATTATAATTCCTAGAGAAGAAACTTAGAAGATTCTGATCACATGAGTGCTCCCCAAAAGGTTGTATGAAAAGTAATTATTTCAGGGAATGATGCATGACCAACTGTTAAGAGCACATGTTGCAATTAGGAGGGACCCAAGTTTGGTCCCCAGCACTGTTCACAACTGTCACCCAACATTTAGCAACAACATCCACATTATACTTGAGAGAGCTTGGGAAAGGATTCTAAACACATAAATAGAGTCAAATATAGCTTCTTGGTAACTGCCTTTTCTCTTGTGGGCTCTGTTTGCTGGTGATGAGCAGAGGTACTGCCCCTTTAAGATGCTTCTCTCTGGTTCCTGATGGTGTCACAGAAGGCTCCTTTGGAAGTTCCTGCTACCAAATACTTAAATGGAGTTTATGAAAAGTTAGTGGCATGCTTCTCAGTGGTGATGTGGACCCAGAAACTCCCCAGAATTTGGTCAGTTAATATAGTTCCTGCCATATCACTGCCATGAAGCCAAGCTCTTACAGACCAAGGAGCTAGAGTCAGCCACCATAGCCTCAACTTTAACACAAGCCAAGCTGCTCAGCAGATTAAAGACCCATGTAGTCAAAAAATAAAAATATTACAAAAAAGACAAATTCAGATTTTAAAAAACCTCTAAATGGTTTATTGGGTGTTTAAAAATATACATAGGCTTGGGAGAGAAAATAGAAGATATAGAGTCCTTAAAAACATATAGTTTAAAATAATAACATTATTTATTATTAAAAGTAGTATTTTTATCAATGAAGAAAGAAATTGAAAAGATTATCAGAAAACAGAAAGATTTCCCATGTTCCTGAATAGGTAGGATCAACATAGTAAAAATGGCAATTCTACCAAAAGCAATCTACAGATTCAATGCACTTCTCATCAAAACACCAACACAATTTTTTACAGTCCTTGAAAGAACAATACTCAGTTTCATTTGGAATAATAGCAAAGCCAGGATTGCCAAAACAATTTTGCTCAACAAAAGAACCTTGGGAGAAATCACCATCCTCGACTCCAAGTTATACTACAGAGCTACAGCAATAAAAACAGCCTGGTACTGGCATAAAAACAGACTTGTGGAACAATGGATCAAACTGAAGATTCTGGCATTAACCCAAAAACTTATGAACACCCAATCTTTGACAAAGAGGCCCAAAATATTCAATGAAAAAAAATACCTTTAACAAATGGTGTTTGCATAGCTGGATAGTAGTGTGTAGAAAACTGAAAATCGATCCAAGCCTATCACCCTGCACAAACACAAATCCAAGTGGATCAAAGACTTCAATATAAACCCAGCTACACTGAACTTGATAGAAAAGAAAGTGGGAATTACCCTCCAATGCATTGGCACAGGTGACCACTTCCCAAATATTGCACCAACAGCACAGACACTAAGAACAACAATCAATAAGTGGGACCTCCTAAAACTGAGAAGCTTCTGTAAGGCCAAGGACACTGACAATAAGACAAAATGACAACCTACAAAATGGGAAAAGATTTTCACTAACCCTACAAGTGACAGAAGACTAATCTCTAAAATATATAGAGAACTCAAGAAACTAGAGCCAAAAACCTTGAATAACCCAATTAAAAAATGGGGTTCAGAACTAAAAAGGATATTCTCAGCAGCAGAAATACATATGGCTGAAAGGCACTTGAAAAAGTGTTCAACATCTTTAGCCATCAGAGAAATGCAAATCAAAACAACTTTGAGATACCACCTTACACCTGTCAGATTGGCTAAGATAAAAGGCACAGATGAGGGGGCTGGAGAGATGGCTCAGCGGTTAAGAGCACCATCTGCTCTTCCAGAGGACCCGGGTTCGATTCCCAGCACCCACGTGGCAGCTAACAACTGTCTGTAGTTCCAGTTCCAGGCAAACACCAAGGCAAATAAATAAATAAAGTTTTAAAAAAAAAAAAAAAAAAAAAAAAAAAAAAAAAAAAAAAAAAAAAAAAAAAAAAAAAAAAAAAAAAAAAAAAAAAAAAAAAAAAAAA
>PVIH01001768.1:150269-170513 GCA_004025045.1 Sigmodon hispidus | reverse complement strand
CACTCCTCCATTTTTGGTAGGTGTGTAAAGCTTGTTCAGCCATTCTGGAATGCAGTATGGTGGTCTTTTCAAAAAACTTGGAATCATTCTCCCCAAGGATCCATCAATACTGTTACTGGGCATATACCCTAAAGATTCACATTCGCACTCTTAAAGGCATTAGCTCAACTATGTTCATAGCGGCATTATTCATAATAGCAAGAACTTGGAAACAACCTAGATGACCTTCAACTCAAGAATGGGTTAACAAACTGTGGTACATATATGCAATGAAGTACTGCTCAACAGTAAGAAAAAATGATACCCTAAAATTTGCATGCAAGTAGATGGATTTGGAGAAGATCCTCTTGAGTGAGGTATCACAAACCCAGAAAGATACGCAGGGAATTTTCTCACTTTTTAATGGACTTTAAGCAAAAAGCAAAGCATTCCCAAGCTACAAACCACAACCACTGAACAGCTTGGAATCTGAAGCACCTTAGACCAGCACCTTGGAGCCCATTCCCTCCAAGGGAACACCTGACCCATTCTTGATGTTGGGGTGAGAAAAGTGGATTTGCCTGGTATGGATGCTGAACTAAGCCACCTTGGGACCTTGGGACCTCCTGCCCTAGCTGGGGAGGAGATAAAGAGATGGGGAGAAGAGAGAGTGACTGAGAAGGGTGGGAGGAGGAAGGAAGTTTGAACAAGGGGATACATGGACTAAAAATATGACTTTATTCATATTAAAAATAGTAGTATTTTTAAAAGCCACATTAAAAATACGCAGAGCATCTAGATATTGTATGTTGTTGTGTTGTCTTTGAATTGCTTAACTGTTAAGGAAGAACTAACAGCTGCTAAGAGATGTTTGTTTTAAATGTTGCTGAATTAATTCAATTAATGAATTTTAAAAATGACTTGACTTTAAAATTTAAGTGAAAAGAAATACTACTTTGGAGAGGAGGTTATGCTTTTGTGTACACAGGAAATGAGAAACTGTGGATTCATTCTGAGTTAAGAAAAATAAGGCTTGATCAAGGAAGACACCCTTAAAAAAATCTCTGATGTGAATAGATGCCCCAGATTACCAGAGCACTGATGTTGAGGTTTCCTCTGAGTTCTGAATCCAGAACAGATTCAAGGAGGCTACTGGTTAAAATGATCTAGCCCCACAGAATACTCGTCAGGAATTGGCCATAATTCTAAATTTTCATAGGGTCTGCCAAAGATAACCAGCACCCCTAATAAGTAGGAAAAAATTTATAATACTATACCCACATTTGCCAAAAGAAATTATAGATATTTGTCATTGTTTAGAAGATTAGTTCCAAATTGTTATGATTAATGGCCAAGAAAAAAAGATAAACAAAAGGGATTAGATTCACAGATGTTTGTTCTGAAAAGAAAAAGAGGGGTTATAGAAACAGGATTGAAGAATAGATGACTAAATCTACTTTAATCCAAAAAGTTATTAATCTCACAATATTTTCCATTGGTATAGAATTTAGCTTATTAATACAAATTTAAAATTATTTCTGTTACGCTGTATGTAGGTCTCTATTTTTGCTTAGGGTATTGTATTTATACAGCTCATTTAAAAATGGAATACATAATTAGCAAATACAGATTATTAGTTAACTATAATCGCAAAGTTATAGTCATGTTAGGTTTTCTGAGTATATAAAGATATAATTTAAAAGATATGTGATCTTCAAACACTTCAAAGATTTACAGAATATGACATTTAATATGTTTAATAACCTAAGGCTTTTTGTGAGACATGTCTTCTCCTGGCAACACCAATCTACTTCAAAGAAGATGATGGGAATCAAAGAAATCTCTTTTTTTGTTATTTATTTATTTATTTATTTATTTATTTATTTATTTTTGTTTTTATTTTTATTATGTATAAAGTCTCATTTTTTAATCCATGTATCCTCTTGTTCAAACTCCCTTCCCCCTCCCTCTCCTTCCAGTCACTCTCCCTTCTTCCCATCTTCTTAACTCCTCCCAAGCAAGGGCAAGTGGTCTCAAGGTCCTAAGGTGGCTTAATTCAGCATCCACTTCAGGCAGATTCACTTTCCTTATCCCAACATCAAGAATGGGTCAGGTGTTCCTTTGGAGAGAATGGACTCCAAGGTGCTGGTCCAAGGTGTTTCAGTGGTTGATCCCAAGCTGTTCAGTGGTTGTGGTTTGTAGGTTGGGAATGCTTTGCTTTTTGTTTACAATCCTCTAATGAGTGAGTACAACTCCTGCTTTTCTTTCTGGGTTTGTGATACCTCACTCAGGAAGATATTCTCCAAATCCATCCACTTGCATGCAAATTTTAGGGTATTGTTTTTTCCCTTCTGCTGAGTAGTACTCCATTGTGTAGATGTATCACAGTTTGTTAATCCATTCTTCAGTTGATGGGCATCTAAGTTGTTTTCTTTGTGGCAAAAGTTAGCTACTGAGCAAGAAACTGCCCTTGGTGCAGTAACTGATAGTGTACTATTCAAAATGAAGCATCAGAATACAAAATAAAAGACTGCTACAATTTGCCAACACAAATTAGGACAACCCTTCAGAAAACCCTTCTTGATAGATAAATCTGTCATATATGTTAAACCTGTAGGTTGAAGATAGATGCCTGTCCCAACACTGCCACTGCAGAGAAACACTGGGTAAATGTTCAGGCAACTTGAAGGCCCTATCATTAGGTAATATTTCACCCTTCTAGGGTCTTTGTTGGAGCTGAAAACTAACTAGTAACAATTGTAGTTTTCCTTAGTTATAATAGGAAGTAAATTAGGTACAAAACTTCGGACTCACAAACATAAGAGAGATAATTAAATATTTTCTCTAATTTTTGTCAAATGCAAATGGATTAGATTGTTACTGTAATTCTAAATAACTTTTTGTTGTATATAGGTTTACAATGAAAGATTAAAACTTTCTGATTTGATTAGACAAAAAGGGCAAATTCTATGGGATAATGCTTTTATATATTGTAAAGATTTATCACTTGAATTAGTTTAATGAAAAGCTAATTAGCCAGTTGCCATGGAGAAAGTATAAGTAGATCAACCAGACAAAGAGAATGCTGGGAAGAACAGCAGAGTCAGGTGTTGCTAGCCAGACACAGAGGTAGCAAGATGAGAATGCCTTACTGAGAAAACATACTAAATTATGTGCCTAAACATAAAGAGAAATATGAGTTAAGTAATGTGTAAGAGCTAGCTAATAACAAAGCTGACCCATAGCTAAACATTTATAAGTAATATTAATCCCCCAAGTCAATTATTTGGGAAATGGCTGCTAGGTATTTGGAAAATGATGACCATACAAAAACTTGTGCATACATACAGCTGCCTGTAACTCCAGCTCCAGGGGGTATGACATACTATCAAGATTCCATTTGTTTATATATGAACACAAACTCATACACGAATGTATAACTTAATTTTTTATTATTTTTAAATAAAAGTATTTATTTAAATAATTTTTAAATAAAAGAATTTTCTGCAAAAATATTTAGCTGAATAATTTGAGAAGTTGTGTTCTAGGCATTGAGAACAATGGTAGGTTCTTTTAATTCATGGAAATATTACAAGTTAGTGTGCACTTTCATTACACTTAGAAAATGTGTGTTCTTCTATAATGTATATATACTTCAAAAATAATGAAGTAGAAATTTTAATTTGCTAAAAAAAAAGCTGATAGATTTGTGTTTTTATTTAAGAAGTAGCAATTCTCTAAAATTTTTGTATCTCAAAATATCCTAGAGAGAATATAATACAGGGATATTAACTATGTTCAGGACAATTTCCATGAGAGTCTCATATCCTAAAGCATGTGCTCAAGTCTGTTTTCTTTTTGGTCTCTCTGAGCAGTAAATGGACAATAAGTAAAGGTTCATTTAATCTACTGAGTAAATATCTGTCAAAAACTGCATGTTCCATTGGCTGGGTCAGTTTCTGAAAGAGGAGTGAGCAGTAATAATCAGGAATGTAAATAAGAGTTTAGATGAACTTTTAGACCATTATTTTGAAATCTAACTGGAAATGCCTGGAAGGTGCTCATTATAGTGGGATTATGCTGGTAATATAAATATATGTTTTGTCTATGGATTTAATAAAAGCTGATTGGCCAAAGGCAAACAGGAAGTATGGGTGGTGCTACAAGGCTAAGAAAACTCAGGAACATCTCAGAGCAGAAACAGAGCCAGACACAGATGTCAGAGTCACAGGAGCTGCCAGGAGATGCAGAAGAAATGCTGCTCGGAGAAAAGGTACCAAGCTGCAAGGCTGAAGAAGATAGGTTGAGTTCAGATGAAGGAGCTAGCAAGTTATATGCTTGGGCCCTAGGTCAATCAGCATAAAATAATATAAGTGTGTGTGTTATTATTTGATGCTAAGCTTGGCTGAGAGTGGGACTAAACCTCTACAGGCCTGGAAAGTCCAGGCCACAGCCATTTACAACAGCTCATGTACTTTTTTGAAGTTCCAGCAGCCCTCACTGTATGTTTGTAGGTAAGACAACATCATTTTTACATCTTCTCCAACCTCAGTAGATCTTCAAGCCATGCGATGCCATTCCAATGACTGCTTTATTCCTTCTGAAGTAAAGACTGTGGTAATTGTGGGTCATCAAGCTCCTGGAGACAAATGAGAACCTTTGCTTTGACTGAAGACGGGTAAAAAGGGCTTAACTTTAAATATTTTACATGATAGATGTCTGACTTATTGTGGGATATTTAAAACCAGTTTGTCTGGCACAGTTTTAAAATGAGAAATACCCAAGTTGTACGATCAATACAAACATTCCATAGAACAATTCCTTAAACAATCCTAGAAGAGACACTCCATCTATTTTTAATAATATTTCTGAAATAAGTAGATTGTTTTATTTTTTAAATCTAATAAATCAAATAAGTTATTGAGTTATTTTTACCTTATTAATAAATATCATTTTTAAATCTTCTTTAGTCCAGAACTAAAGAGCAGAATTTATCTCCACCTGGCTATACACCAGAATTGTATTTGCTATATTCTCTTCTACTGACAACACTATAAACCCCAAACACACTTGGAGTATATCTATGGCTGTTTCTGTATTTACATCATCTAAAATCAGGAGAACTTGGACCAGATAAACTTCTTAAAAAGATAAAAGAACACTGGGTTAGTCCACATTTAGCTGATTTTTCTGATGCCTGTGTACCCAACACACTCAATGAAAGAATTAAAGGCACAAAAAAAGATGAAAAGTAGGATTTAACCTCCATTCTGTGCATGAAACCCCTTACAATTTATATGTACACATAAATAAGATTTGACTTAAGCCAGCAGAAAACAACTTAAAAGCCTAAAAAGCTGATTAAAAACTTTAGTAGCCATCTGACTCTGGAGAGATGTAGGTGGTATTCAAATCATGGCTGACTAGAAGATTTAAATCTGGAATATGTCACTAATACTCCAGGAAAGCAGCATTTTTATGCACTATGAATTGCTTTCAGGACTATAATCTATATCATATAACCAAGACAATTTGAATTACAGTCATCGCAACAAAAGAGAAACAAATTCTATGTGGATCAAGTTGAACTAGTAGCAATTTAATAAATATAAGAAAGTTAATATTTTTTGGACAGTTATATAATTCTTGCAAAATATCCATATTCAATAATACTACTTCATTAGGAATAAGTATAAAAGTTAGTCAATGCAACAAGGCCAGATGGTGACACACATCTTTAAGCCCAATACTAAGAGACTAAAATGGGAAAGAAGTAAGTTCTAAGCCACCTCAGGCTACAGGATAAAACACTGTCTCAAAGAAAAAAAAATCAAACAAACAGAAAAGACAGAAATACTAGAGATTGTTTTCTAAGGTGATTATTTTTAATACATCTGCCTAGTTGTTTCCAAGAGACTGACTTAATCTAAACTTCAGAGTGGTCACTCATCTAAAAGACCTTTTCCCCTCATATTTGGGGAAAAATAAGTGAAGCAATGATAAACTGATAGTAACTGAAATAACATTTGTTGCTAAAAATGTGAAGAAATAAAATATGGAAAGATCCACCATCATTTACAGCATCTTAAAATAAAAAGGAAAGGGCAGGTGGAGAATAAGAGACAAATTGGAGGAGGAAAAAATGAAGCACTGAAAAACAATGGAAAGAGCACATGCCCTTCCACACATCTCAATAGATTATTTTAAACATTATAAATGTAACCTTAAAATAACAAAAGTTTAAGTGCAAGCACATCTAATGGTTGCTGTGGGATGTCTTTCTGTATGTGATGAATTACCATTGGATAGAAAAGAAATTGTTTTAGCCTATGCTAAACAGCTTATAGGCAGGTGAAAATTCCAAGCACAGATAAAAAAGAAAGAAGAGGACTGGAGAGATGGCTCAGTGGTTAAGAGCACTGGCTGCTTTTCCAGAGGCCCTGAGTTCAATTTCCAGCAACCATATGGTGCTCACAACCATCCATAATGTGATATGGTGCCCTCTTCTGGCCTGCAGGCATACATGAAGGCAAAACCCTGCATACATAATAAATAATACAAAATAAATTAATTAAAAAAATAGAGAGAGAAAGAAAAAAGGCTCAAAAACTATTCCATCCAGCCACCCATAAAGCAAGATATAAAAATACAGGTAAAGCCATGAGGCATTAGTTAAATAATAGGTTAAGTTAATTAATAAATTAAAAAATAGGTTAAGTAAAAAACTAAGAAGTAATAAACTTGAGTCATAAGCCAACAGCTTATAATTAATACAAGTCTTTGTGTGATTATTTGGGGCTAAGCAGCTACAAGAATACAGGTCTACATGTTGTGCCGGACAGGCCAAAATCTTCTGGCTACAAAAGATTAACTTGCTGACCATGAAAATATTTTCTATTTCATGTATACTTCTTTGTAGATCTGGATTAGTGAATTATTATGCTAATGAAATCAGTCTGATAACTATGGACTTTATGAAGTTTGTCGTAAGGACACACACACACACAAAACAAAACAAACAAACAAACAAAAAAACATGTATTCTCAACGCTACTACTACTTGATGGATATTGGAGTCTATTTAGACTGAGACTGTTATAACATAATCCATGAATAATAGTTCACCATAAACATAGATTTATCTCCCATAGAATACAGGTAGAGAATTATCAGATACAAACAATAGCCAACCCAGTTTTTGGAGAGTACCTCTGTCCTGGTTCATGTAGTATAGTCCAACAAAATGGTTCTCAACCTTCCTAATGCTGTGACTCTTTAATACAGTTTCTTATGTTATTGTGACCCCATAAATTACTTTTGTTATTGCATAACTATAATCTTGCTTCTGTTATTAACTTTATTGTAAACATTTTTGGAAATAGAGTTTTGTCAAGAGGGTTGTAATACACAGGTGAGAATCACTGTCCTAGTAGCTTAGCAACTTGCTATACAGAACTTGCTGGCCTTAAACTCACAGCTTCTGACAATTTTCCAGACTCTGCCTGCTGATTAAGGGTATGTGCTGTCACACCTAGCTAGCTAGGAGATTTTAAACAATGATATTTTTTAAATGTAGTGTTTATGTGTAGTATCAAATAATATAAATATGGAACATCATCTATGTGCCATTAAGGAGGTATAATGCCAGTAATGTTATATTTTAATTAGATATAGAAATGCAATTTTAAAGTAGATTTTAAACAATATTTAAAAGCACAAAAGTGCTCTTGATAAAAACTTTTGATTAGCAAGGTGAAGCACCAAATTTATACCTGCCACTAACATGCTTTTCCTGTATTATTTTTAAATAAAGTCAAACATAATTTCAGTCATGAAAACATTTCATTTTTTTGTGTGGATGAGGAAAACCATGGGTTATATCCTGTATATTTTATTGAAAAGTACAGCTTATTTTGAATATTTTATACTTCTATCTTGAGAAAGAAAGATTATATTTTATGACAATTTTCAGCATTCAAGAATATTGACTAAGGCTGAATCCTTATTAAGAAATTTGTCTCTTTCATATATGAGTAACTCAAACATAGTATACCTGTGTGGATTGATGACAATATTAATTAACCTATAAGTATGTATTGAATAAATCATTTAAACTATGATTTAAAAAGTGACCAAAGGTTCTACCCAAATGAAGAGCTGTCTATTTGATATAAAAAAAAAGCAAGTTTCAGTGTGACAACTCTTCCTCAATTCTACAGCTGGACTCTCATTTCCCTGTTAACATTGTCACTGGACTAAAACAAAAACAAAACAAAAAAAACATGTTTCTTTTCACACATGGCCCTGAGTCAGTTACTCTCACCAGGCCAGGTTACAGCTCAAGAAAAGGGAAATCTGAAGACTCTGTTAGCTTCATGTCTAAAGTAAACACCCCGAGGCTTTAAAGATGTTATGATTTTCTGTTAAAATTCACTAATATCATAACTTCAATAATAAAAGCATAATGTATATTATTAGGTCTGAACTCTTGACTGTGGGTATATGTGCATTTTAGAGATGGCCCCTGCACTAGTGTCATAAATGACCATTTTATAGATAGATAATGTTCTTAATCCATAACTCTTTATTGCTGATGGTTATTGCATTAGATGATGACCCTTAGCTATTAAGAGTCAGTTTTTAATATCACAACCATTTAGAAAGGTTAATGGACTCGGTTTTGCGATGTAACCTTTGGATGCTCCAGGTTGGGAGGTTATATTTGTGCTCCAAACTGCCAGAAAAATAACTACTTATTTCTTGCACTATGCACTTTTAGTCATGTCATTTTGTTCAGTAACTGTGGGTTAGCAACTAAACAGAAAGCAACTGCTTGTGGCATATAACGTGTTTACAGGGTAGTAATACACTTTCTAAATACACATTTTATATTTAGCTATTATTCTCCATTTATACATAGGGTTAAAATAATCTAAATTGGAGGGATAGCTATTATGACTGATCAAAATAAAAGACCCACATTATAAGCAACAGTTTTGTTGGCGAGTTTATAAGTTACTCGTGGTCATTGTGGAAATATATGAATCCCTTATGGATACCTGTCCACAGTTCAGAAGATCCCACAGAATAAAACAGGTTCTATCTGGGGTCAGTTAACTCCACTTAAGAAATCCAATCAAGGTTCCATAGTGGTCATTTGTCATTAATTTGATGACCTTTATGCTTTATTCTTCCTAATATAATTTTATTCCCATTCATTCTATTCATTAATTGTGACTAGGCTTTAAAAGATGAAGAATCCAGCCCCTTCCTTCCAATTACAGAAGACAAAAGCTTAGTATGCGGAGAGTTCCAATAATGGTCCTCAGTGAATTACACTGCTTGCAATCATGGATCCTCTGCAAACTGAGTTTGGCATTGACTTCGTGACTTAAGCTGATGAACTATCAGCAAGCATAACACAAGAAGGAGCTTGAAAGCTGGTTATATACCAGGGTGCCCTCACTGACTTGATATTTCAGAATGCAGTTCCTGTGTTATATGACTAGCCTCTGAGGCATAATAGAAATCTTGATTCAGTGGCTTCCTTGAAAAACCAACACCCAAGCATAGGAATGAGGCCATGCAGACTCATCAGTCCTCTGCTGGATTTGCCATGTTATCTAATTTTCATTGGCCCATGATCCTAGATAGGTCCTATCACACACACACACACACACACACACACACACACACACACACACGCACGCACGCACGCACGCACGCAAAATACCTCATCCTAGAATCATGGTTTGCTTTTAACTCACCAATGACATGCTATGTGAATTATCCTAGTAAGACATAGCCCATCTGCTTTTAGACATAGCTCTTTGCAATTCACAGATCTGAGTAATAAAACCTTTCAAATGTTTCTGGTTTTACCATGTTTAGTTCTAAAATTCACATTTAACTGTCACTGCATGTCTTCAGCTTGGGCCTAGCCTACTGTCAGTGGGTTACAGAATGGTCGCATATAAGACTGACACAGATTCTCAAAGATGGACACATAACGGCATCACCAAGTCCCTTTATACTAAGATGACACTCAAGAATAGCTTGGTAATTTATAAGCAATAAAGCAAATTCTTATGATTGGAAATCAGTTCTTTGTGATGAACAAAGAAATCTAGAATTTCTATAGTATATAGCCATTTCCACAGTAAAAGAAAAAGAGAGGCATTTGGTCAACAAAGAGAAGGGCTCCTGTGGTGACAGAGAAGAGGAATATAGAACCTAAAATCTACGGGAAACAGGAGCAATGAAGGTTAAGTCATATTTCCTTTTTCTTCCCAGCATCACTCCACCAAAGCTATCACAATCTATCCAACGACTGTAAATTTGGTATTTTGTACATTAGAAGGTACATTCAACTGACAATACCAGGAAATCCATTTTTACAACTTAACAATTT
Source organism: Sigmodon hispidus (assembly GCA_004025045.1). Taxonomy (NCBI): domain Eukaryota; kingdom Metazoa; phylum Chordata; class Mammalia; order Rodentia; family Cricetidae; genus Sigmodon; species Sigmodon hispidus. The sequence goes on along the minus strand of PVIH01001768.1, from coordinate 160,123 downwards.
CTGTCAACATTTAAAAAATGTTTTTGGTATCCATTTCTTAGGAGACTCATAAAGCTGGCTTTCCAGGGCTGTCTTGTTTTCTGCCGTTTGTTCAACCCCTGACTATTTTTCTCTTCCATTCCAAGGGAAGCTGTTGGCCATTTTCTCATCCTGTTTGGCTTGGACTGGGATGCTAGGTGATTCGATATAATTAGGTGAGATTTTTTATAGGCCCTCACAGGCTAACAAAATAATAAATGTGGCAGTTCAAATAATGACAATCATAGTAGGTCAAGCAAGAAAAAAAGAAAAAAAAAAGAGGAAGTAAGAACCATGGGCTGGAATTGACAATTTTAAAGGGAGTGGTGTTGTTTTTCTTCATGTCTGCTTTCATATTTCTTACTGGCTTTTCTGTATTATGTGGGAACACTATCACTGCTTCACTTGTTCCTGATGTTGTAATTTTAATATTCAATGCGCTGATTATACTAAGAGACTCACACACCCCTGCAAAATGAATCTTTATCTTTGAGATTATATTTATTCTAGACCCTTCTCTAAAGTCTTCTGAGGCACACATTTCTTTGAAATGTCTTTTCTCTCCTGCTTTTAAGATTAATGAATATTTCTTGTAGAAAGTTACAGAAAATGCAGAGAAATATAAGGGAGAAAATTTTAATTTTCCATTTACTTACTCTAGGGAGGAAATGTCTCCTGTTACCTTCTGTCATTTATCTATGACTAAATATGCAAATACATGTGATATCTGTATAGTCAAAATCATGCAGTTTTAAAATGAACAATATGAAAATGTAACCATGTACACAAGGGTTTATCACATTTCTCATAATACAATTTTCAGTGGAATGATTTTAAAGTTAAATCATAACAAACATCTATTAAATTGCTCCAGGGTGTTGAGGTATACAAATACTCTTTAGGTATGAAAAGATCTCCTTGTTTAGATAAGAGTTTGTGAAAACATCCCACTAATAACTATAAAAAAGGCTGCATGAGTAAAGTCTTGTGATGCAATTTTTGTTGTTGTTTGTTTGTTTGCTTGCTTTTGTATTTGTTCAATTTCCCAGTGCCTTTGGGTGTTCTTCTCTCACCCAGCACCCACCCGCTGTGTATCTCAGTTTTCACTTCTTCGTGATCTGTGTAAACAAAGACAAGCTTCACGTATTTTTTCCCTTTCTTTCTCATTTCTGAAGCTCAGTTCTATTGAGGATTTTCCCATCAGCACTCAGAAATGTGGTATGTAAAAGATAACAAGTCATGGATCCCAGCATGCTGTGCTTCTCTTTTGCTTTCCCACTCACTGCTAACTCTTTTGTTTGTACAATATTCTTTTATTCTGAGCAATATAACATTTGGGTTCTTGTAATAAATGCCTTCATGTGAAGCAGTTCTGCTAAGAGAATGTTATTAGACTGTGCTCCCAGGCAGCACACCTCCACACGATCAATACCAAGGCAGGCCTCAGCTCATTCCCTCTTTGCTTAAATTCCCTGCAAATGTGCAAGAGAAGCAGCAGAGGGTGTCATCAATCACAGGCCACTGTGACATATGCTGAAACCTGACCAGGGCCGAGATGTTTTAATAAGGCATCCATTAAAACCCTCAAATAAATTGCAATTTGAAAACAGAACATAATACCAGCCAAGTTTTCCTCATCCATCTTGTGGCATGTCATGTAATGTAATTGTGTTGTTAATTTATCCAAGAACTTTCTCAGCATAGTGTTTCTTTGGCACTGCTTAATTTCCCTGCAGACTATTTGTGTATCTGTGTGTGCAGGCACATATGAGAGACAGAAAGGGGGAAGCATGCAGCGGAAGGAGAAAGGAAAAAGATGGAGAGGCTATAAATATTTTCTGTGTGTTTCTGTGTCTGTTTCTGTGTCTGTCTGTCCCTTGGAGGGAATAATCACAAGTCTACTTACCATGGTATTAAGTATTAGGTGAAAGCTACCCAGGAATTTGAAATGTTTGACGTTTTGTCAATGACCGCCCCCAACCCCCTAAGCATCCCAATACTGTCTGTCTAGCTCTGGCCTACAGGGGACCACTCCCTCCCCTGTGTAACTTGCCATTGGCTTACACTCCTCCAGAGGGCATCATTCAGAGTGCCTGTGGATCCTATCAATAAATATTGACAAAGTGTACAAAGACCACATAAGATAATCACACTATAACACTCACACAAAAAAAGACACAACTGACTGGATTCCCCAGCTTTTGTCATATATAAAAACTTTTAGCAAAGGTAAGAAAAGTAAGCTACAAATCAATACAAGAGAATGCATAATAGGTCTTTGGAGTAAATGTCAGTGATTAACTTGAGCAAATACACATACAGAGAGAGAGAGGAAGAGAGAGAGAGAGAGAGAGAGAGAGAGAGAGAGAGGAAGAGAGGAAGAGAAAGAGAGAAGATACAGGGAGGCAAGGTCTCATATAGATTTCTTTGTCCTCGAAGCATAAATCTAAAAGTAAGTAATGCAGTTCTTCATGTAGGGCTGCATAAGCAGATTCCTTACCTTTACTTATTCTTCTGGGTGTCCTTAATCAATCTACTCTCTTACCTTCTGTCTGAGAAGTCACTGGACAGCAGAGGGTAAATCTATCCCACACATTCCACTCTACATCTAGGCTGTCATGGTAACTGTGATGGCAATCAAATATTGGTTGAAACCTGTCAAGCATCTTTTTTAAACCTAATGTCCTAAAGTGGTGCCTACTCATGTAGTTGCTGTTTTATTACCAAGCACAAAAGAGTTGCTTGAGATGTAGCAAAAAAAAAAAAGGCAATTTAATTTAAAGTACGCCAGTTAACAAATTAGCATATATTTTCTCCGCCCCGTTAATGGTCCTTATGTGTAAATTGGACATGCTGTGCTACCTGCCCACAATTACTCCTATTCCTGCCTCCCACTTAACACTCTACAAACTATTAGGCGATCACTGGGTATGAGAGGTGCCAGGGAAAGTCAAATTAGTTTCCTCTCTCTGTTAATGGATGACCTTTGTGGTTTGGTTCAGGTGCTGAGATTCACTTAGGAAGAAAGGCAGGGAAAAAGGGGAAACCCCTAAAATAATTTTATCTCCCTACAGAGAAGACGTCTGGCTACCACCTGCCCAATAAATGTCAATTGTGTTATTGTTTTAAAACATAAGGAGCCTGGTTCTGACGCACTATAAGCAAGGTTGAGAGTTACAGAAAGAAGTGGGGAGTGGAGTCGATTCAGAATAGAGGGCGAACCAGATCTGAATGAGAACCATTGACAATTACACAGGAGAGCCTGCTGTTGTCAGGCGCTCTGCAGACACCTCTGCATGCATTTCCGAGAGGCGCTGACGCTTCACCCAGCTTTCAGCTGGTTTGTGATGCTCAGTAGAAATCATGTTTGTTTTCCTGTAGTTGAAAATATTTTGAGGTTTTGCTGAAATTTGTTTGGAACCAAGCGTGACACAACCCAAGCAACATTTGAGGGATCAGAACCAAAAGGAACTGGAGCACACGACAACGCTGCCTCTCCGGCTTTACGTGAGCCTGGGCTGCCAACTGTCACAGGCTTCTCCTGTGAGCCCAGCTCAGGCTTCCTGGCAGTCCATTGTGAGCTTCCTTTTACAAGCATCCTCAGCTATTTTGGCATTTTAATATTGTTCTTACTTCTCTTTATTTCCTTGTCCAGAATCACAGTCATTTGAAGAAGGACGGCATATTTATTATTGGATATGCTTTCTTTTCTTTTACTTGCACTTGAAATTAATTCTTTCTTGCATTGATATTTAGCAACTATCTTTGAAATGCACGGAAGAAATAGAACCTTTAAGACACGGGACATGGACCTTTAATTCCTCTTGTGTATTCCAAGGGCAAGAATGAAATGTCAGCTCCCAAGGTAATTACACAGTGAGCGTTGGCAAGAATAGAATAATTGTGTCCTACCTAGGGCGTGAGAAATGTATACATGGTGAGATAAAACTGTATGGGAATAGACAGTATAGGGTAAGCACATGTACAGCACAAAAGAACTCAATTGGTTGGATGACACAGGTCTCTGACCTTTGTGGAAATCAATGAATTGCTGTTGAGGTGTCTTTTGAGGCAAGGGATTTTGAGATGATAAAGGCTTGACTCTCTTATCCACTGAGGCTTGTTCAAGTTAACCCTGGGATATTTTTTTTTTAGGAAACTGATTTGTTTTCCATTTTGATTTTCTTGTTTCTCTCAGCTTTCCAATTTACAATCCTGCATCTACTGCTGCCTTTAGCTAAGTGTGCCATCATTTAGATATTTCTTGGTAATTAAATTCTGCTGGATTGCTCAGAGGTCTGGCCTCTCCCAGTATTGCCAAACTGCAGCTCCCTGTTTCTAAGCTAGTGAGTGCAGTTGTGTTGGGCATGTTGTGAGTGACCCTTCCCAGAAGCTAAAATACCTGGAACTAAATTCGGGGGGGGGGGGGCATTTCATGTTTGCAACAAATTTCCTCACTCTTGCTTGTGAATTCAAAGTCTGATCCATAAAAATCTTCCAGCAGAGCCATTCTAATTTCAGAAGCCTGGTGAGATGAAGCCATGTGTTATGTTATAAACACCCCAACAAAAAGAACTTGGATTGTACCATGTTCTGGTTTTACTTTTTCCCCCAATGTAATTTATAAATATTGTTGATTCTGCTTCACCATTCAGAGACTTTGTGCATGTGTTATTCTTCCAGATTTCCTTCTTTAAAATTCCCTAGAGACCTGTAAGTTCTGGTTTTATTAAAGAAATAGGTTACCCTCATTCCCCCATATCCTCCCCCACTCCCCACCCTTCTAAAAACAATCCCCATGCAAAAAAACTAATAAACCAACTCAGCCACACACAATGATATTGTCAAGAAAACCTCAGGAGAAAACCATTTAAATTTCATGGCATAAATCTCAGTCCTTGGCCACCCTTCTCCTGGATAGGTGGAGAGCACAATTCTCATGCTAATTCCTCACCCAGCCTCTGAGTTTTATGAAAGCTACATTTTATCTGTTTGGATATCTTCAGTCATTGTGTGGCTGGAAGCTCACTATTAGCACCACGTACATTTTACTGTGGCAGCCACAGCTCTTGGTTGACCCCTTTTCAGGTCCTATTGAATTTCCTATACAAAGGAAATGAAAATGTTTTATATTTAATACAGTAGCACATAACAAGAGGTTTAGTTATTACACAGAGGGCTGCGATTTCCTTCTTTTGTTTCAGCTATTACGATGAAGTTGAAATTTCTGAGCACTTTCTTAAATGATATTTTTTATTGTTGGCTTTAGAGATGACAGTGAGTGGGAAGGCTACTTCTGTGACACCGACCAACTCATCCTACTAAACACCAGCTTTTAAAGTGATATCTCAGCTTCTTGCCAACAATTTTTTAAAGTCAGAAGGAAAAAAAAAGAAAACCAGCCAGGTGGAGAACAGAGATTGAAGACACAGCAATTTCAAATGTCTTCCCAGGTCTTCTAATCTCAGAACTAGCTTCGTCTGCGCATGTGTCAGGCTTGGGTTCCAAGCTTGTCATGTGTTTTCTTATTTAGTCACTGCAGCAGCTACAGTTAGAAAACAAGAGGCCATTCTTTATAGTATTAGCTTTGAGGCTTAAGGAGGTCTTCTAATTTGTCCAGTGTTGACTTGAAAGTGGACAGGTAATTAACCATCCTTGAGACCCAGGACTGCCTGACTTGGGAGGCTGCTCACCTCCCTTTGTAAAATTCTAACTTTATAGTAAGAGCTATGTATTCTCTGTTAACTTTTTGAGGAATGACTTTTGCTGCTTCCTTATTTTAAAATTTAATCCTATTTTCTTTTAAAAACTCAGCCTGGAGGGTTTGCCTGAGTGACTAAGAACATTTGCTGCTCTTGCAGAGGCCTCCCGTTCAATTGGCAGCACCCACCTTCTATGGCTCCTGTTCCAAGCTCTGATGCCCTCTTCTGACCTCCTCATGTATCAAGTACTCACATGGTACACTGTATATATGCATGTAAAACACTGATACATATAAAGTTATAAAATAAATCTAAAATATAATGTAATAAAGCACACATGTACTCCTCAGCTAAAATCACCAAAATTATCTGCTGTTTTTTTTCTCTCCATATAAATATATACATACACTTTTCATATATACACTGAAGTTTTGATTTCAAATGTTTTCTGTTAAGCCACAGAAAAAGTTTTAAAGTTAAGTAATTAGTGAGATAAAAATTTACCCCCTTAAATAAAGATCGTAAAAGTAAACCACATTCAACACTATCTTTTAAAATTAAATTTTATCATGCTTGTTACAATATTTTTTTTTTTTTGGATCTGGTTTCTAATCAAAGAGGAACATCCCTGCATGATTCTCTATACACAAAGACTCCAGGCAATAGGATGTGGAGTGAGATCATCATGGGCTAAAATAATTAAGGAAAAGGCCTGGGCTTCAATGTAGAAGTCAGATGGACTAACATACTATTTGGTACGCCCACACACTCTCCAGCCATTTTACCTTCTGACACTTCTGAAAGGTGTCATTCTTTTACTCTCACTATGTAATTATAGAACTGACTGTGCAGTAGCCTAGTAACCCCATAACCAATCTACAGTTTCTTAGCCTCACAACTATGGCTGTCATATTCAGCACCATCTACCTTCTGATCGAAGTTCTCTATGCTAGCCTACAGCCAATGCCTTAGTTACTTTTTGCTCAATAAAATATCCTGACAAAAGCCACCTAAAAGAGAAAGTGCTCATTTTTCCTCACAAGTCAGAGTACCCTCCATCATAATGGAGAAGTCCAGGGCACAAGAGCTTGAAACAAACAAGTCGTATAGTGTTTTCAGTCAGGAGAGTGACTAAGGTGTACTTTGTTTTCTCTGTCTATGTAGACCTGCCTGGACCCCACTGAGGAAAAGCTGTTACCCACAGTGGGTAGGTCTTCCCAGCTCAGTTAGTATAATCAACATAATCCCCTATATGTATACCCACTAGCCAACTCTGAAGTGGTTCTAGCTTTTGTCAAGTTGATCATTAACAGTAACCACCACAACTAATATGTTCCTAAACATGTAACTCAAGACATGCCAATATTCAAAAACTATTGCTCAGCAAGAAGATGAACATAGAAATAAGAAACCCTAAATGGGAAGAAACAAAAAGAGATTGTGTGGAAGAGGAGAAATAAGTGTTAAACTATAGTCATGTATAACCATATGTGGTGAGATATTAGATATTTAACAAAGCCTGGAATATCAGAGGATAGAGCCATCTCTCCAGTCCTTTTTTGTTTTGTTTTTGTTTTTGTTTTTTTGAGATAGGGTTTTCTGTGTAATAGTCCTGGCTGTCCTGGAACTTGCTTTGTAGAGCGGGCTGGCCTTGAACTCATAGAGATCCTCATGCCACTGCCTCCCAAGTGCTGGAACTAATGGCATGTGCCACCTCTGCCTGGCTTGACTGTGGGTTTATCTCTTGATATTCCAGGTTTTATTTAAATAGGTAACATATTTCCACACAGTACTAAATGAAAAGGTATTTAGTGTGTTTTGTGAAACAACAGAGACTTAAATGCCATTTCCTCCCACAATCTTTACAATAATCTTGGCAGGTAGCTTCCCAGCAATGGAAAACACTGGGTATTGCAAGAGTTAAATATCATGTCTAAGATCATCTGGACAAGACAATGTATTGCACTTGTGTTTAAATATAACAAGTGATTTAGACAAATTAGCTATGACAAACAGTAATTTCTATGGTATCCACATCTAAAGTGCTGTTTATTGCAAATATGTGCAACATTTTTTTTTCTGGCACAAAATGCTTTTTATAACAATGTTATAGATGTTTTATATGTTAATTTATTTGAGACTTTGTTAAATCTAATTAAAATGTTTCCATATTTGTTACTATGCATTTCTTCACATCTAACATCTAACAATGTTAGCATGTCTCATAGTTAGATTCTATTAATTGGATTCTATCAACAATAACTGATGGCAATCTGAATGGAGGCTTTTGGGACTACGTATCAGTCTCGGTGTTTATCTTAGTCCCTTGGGACTACTGTAACACAGTGTAACAGACTAATTGCTTTATCAGCAAGAGCAGCTACTTCTTACAGTTCTAAATGCTTAAAAGTCCAAGACCAAGAAAAATACCAGCCTACTTTGTGCCTGGTAATGATTCACTCTCTGATTCACGCAGGTCACCTTCCATTTATATAATGCAGAGTAGAGGAAGCACCAAGGTCTATGGAGCCTCTTTAATATGAACACTATCTCATGATGAATGCTCCAGCCTTATGACTTAATCACCTCCCATAAGCCCCACTTCTTAGTACTGTGGTATCAGCCATTGAGTTGTAGTACAATGACTTAGAGAAGATACAAGCATTTCAGGTTAGAACTGATCAGTGCACATTTTATAAGTGTGTAGTGGAATGTTGGAATTATAGAGAGAAGTGCTAGTGACCTGGGCATATCCTAATGACCTCAGAAGACCCAATCCCTGATGGGGAGTTCAGGTTTGATCAAGCCCGGGATCACTGACCAGATGGCCTGATTTGCTCCTGATCTCTCTAAAAAAGAGAAGAAAAGCTGAATGTGCAGTACAGAGTTCCAATTCTCCTATAATTACTCTTTATAAGTCCTTTCATGAATCTCAAAGTCTAATTGACCCAGTGAAAAGAAATTCAGGTTCTATCCTACTTGTATTATAAATTTCTTCAAGTCAGTAGTTTAAACCTGAATATATGTGCAACTTCCTTGTGCTTGTTTGCCCAATGAATGATGAAACACTTATTTTTCTTTCTAGACCAGAAATTTATTTTTGAGGTGAGTCATTGAGTAATTTACCTACTGCCTGGATGGAAGACAAACCTTCTAAAATAATGATGATATCTATGACTTGCATCTGTATAGTGTTTTATGCCTTTCCATAGCAAATAGTTTTTCAGGGAGGGGGAAGATAAATAATTCACTTTGACCCTTACAACAGCTTTGTGAAGTAGATGGAAAAGCATTTTAATTACAAAGGAAAAAGATAGATACGTTAATGTATATTTCAATTTTATACAAAGCAAGACCATGAACTAGACACCATTTCCTGAATCTTGTCTACATCCATCTACTTACAGAATTGCTGTGTGTAAGTGGCATAGAAAACAACTGGGAAACCTCCATATTGTATTCCAAAGTGGTTGAACAAGCTTACAATCCCACCAACAATGGAGGAGTGTTCCCTTTGCTCCACATCCTCTCCAGCATAGGCTGTCATCTGTGCCTTTTATCTTAGCCAATCTAACAGGTGTTAGGTGGTATCTCAAAGTTGTTTTGATTTACATTTCTCTGATGGCTAAAGATGAAGAGCACTTTTTCAAGTGCCTTTCAGCCATTCGTAGTTCCTCTACTGAGAATTCCCTTTTTAGATCTGTACCCCATTTTTTGATAGGGTTATTCAAGGTTTTGGGATCTAAATTCTTGAGCTCTTTATATACCTTAGAGATCAGTCCTCTATCACTTGTAGGGTTGGTGAAAATCTTTTCCCATTCTGTAGGCTGGTGTTTTGTCCTATTGACAGTGTCCATGGCTTTGCAGAAGCTTCCCAGCTTCAGGAGATCCCGCTTATTGATTGTTGGTCTTAGTGCCTGTGCCACTGGTGTTACATTTAGGAAGTGGTGGCCTGTGCCAATTTGTAGAAGTGTATTTCCCACTTTCTCTTCTATCAAGTTCAAAGTGGTTGGGGTTAAGTTGAGGTCTTTGATCCACTTGGATTTGAGTTTTGTGCAGGGTGACAGGCTCGGATCTATTTGCATTTTTCTACACACTTCCTTCCAGTTATGCCAACACCATTTGTTAAATATA